>JAINUG010000012.1:3010000-3247500 GCA_029706075.1 Aldrovandia affinis
GCAAACATGTATACACACGTGCACACACACGCACAAACGCACGCCAGTGGCAGACACACACGCACGTACGCACGCACGCCAGTGACAGACACACACACATCCCAAAACACACACCGCCACCATCTCAGAAAGGGCACTGTTCAGGACATACACACATGCCCAGGTCCACTCACTGTGTCGCTGGATCATTGTGAAAGTTGTGGGTCAACAGTACTGAATTCATACGCAACATATTTGTGGTGCAATTATAGGCTGTGGAAACTAGTCATAATATTTTGTGGAATATTTTGCAGTGGGATATATAACCTGTGGAATATATAACCTACTCCCAAAGACACACACAAATTCTCAAAAGCCCAAACTGCCACTAATTTAGCAGTGTGGCAAAAAAAACCCTGCATCACAGCCATAATTGGACATAGGCGTTGATATGTAAAACTCCCCTCTGCTCTCCTCTCCTCTGATTGGCTCAGGGCTAAAGGGGTTCAATGGGGGTGCTGGCAGTTTTGTCAGGACATGGGCGCCGTGTACTTTCACAACTGATAATCTGGACGGAAAAGCTTGTCTTGACATTGGGCCGATAAGAGCACTTAGAACAGCCACCGCCGGCCCGAGCCAATCAATGGGCCTTTTGTTTTGTGCCTCAATGGATCCTGGTCCTGATGCTTCCTGCTGCTGCCCACCCCTAGCTTCCCAGAATGCAACAATGCCAATGCGGGTTTGGGGTGGTGAGGGGGGCAGGATGTGGCATCAGAGAGAGACGGGACCAGCACACAACACGCACGTGATGGGGTTTCAAACACCCACCATGGCATGTACACGTATTATTATTTTTATATAGTTTTACGAAGTTTTATGATGCTGCGACGGGGTTGTGCAACATGTTGCTCCTACTTTTACTGATGGCACCGCATGTATGTATGTGTGTGTGTATGTGCGTATGTATGTGTGATGTGACACGTGTTCATGGTTTTTGTAAAGTAGAGTCCAAATGCCACTACATGCTTCTACGTAACTTGTGCAACATCTTCGCGGTTCGCGCAATGCAACAATGTCACAAGCACTCTGCAATTTATACGTCTGCAAAGGCTATGCGCAGCCTATGCAACATGGTGTCCTTACACTTCTGTATACTAGTAGGTGTCAATGTATCGAACTCGGTCGATAAGGTTTTCATGAAAGCAGGGAAACTCCTGTACCTTCAAACTTCTTCAACCAATCTTTCCTGAAGCTGGTTCATTTTATACCATGTGGAATAAATGATGCTAGCTATCTATATCATTAGCTACTAGCTCGATGAACTGTGACCTATCAACTATGACTATGACAACTCCGCCTCCATTCGCTAACCAACCAATCAATGATGTGCAACATCTAGGTGAACGGTTGCACTGCGGTCGCAAGTTTGATTTTTGAGCTAGGTTCGGGACACCCTCTGAAACCCCCTCTGCATAGGTCGCAAAGGTTGCATTGATGTTGCAGAGCCCTGGTTGTGTTGCTGTCGTGTTGTTGTCCTTTGAGCATGTAGAGGCCTTAAGACAAGTTTCCCTATGGGGACAATAAAAGTATATCTTATCTTATCTTATCACCTGCAATCTGAGCCCCCTAAATTGCAGGAGCACGTTGTTTGAACATTGTTTGAACTAATGCTCCTCATTAGTTTGAACTAATGCTACTCTTATCCAGAGCGACTTACAAGATGTGCATTAATACATGGTAAGATCCATCATAGTCCGCGCAAGAGATCAGTGCAGTAATACATTAATAGACATCATTGTTGGCAGCTGCATATCATACCTGTAACACCGGGAAGGAGAAGTTAGTTTAAAAATTAAAAATAAAAAAAAAAATAAAAATTTTTTATTTTTTATTGGTTTGAGAAAGGTTTAAACAAGGATACATATTATGAAAAGCAGTATTAACCATGTAAGCAGTGGTGATGGCAATTAGTAAAAATGTACAGAGTCAGTGGCAGTGGAGTCTGAAGACTTGGGTTTTGAGTCTCTTGCGGAAGATGGCCAGTGACTCCGCGGTCCTGACTGAGTGGGAAGATCATTTCCCACCGAGGGGTCAGGATGCAGCCTTTAATGCGATTAATGGAAAGTGGAAGCTTTTGCAATCAAGGTTTTCTATTTCATTTTGATGGGCTTCTATTTCTTGTGTTCTAGCGTTTCCCCCCTTCATAGTATCCCTCTCCTCTGTCGCTCCGGATCACGACCAGACACAGACACAAGTCTGGTGAAAATAGCCGGTGAAAGGAGTAAGGACAGGACAGGGAAATGATGTAGTGATGACAGGTGTGTCTTTCATCTGCACATGTTTCTCTCTCTCTCTCTCTCTCTCTCTCTCTCTCTCTCCCTTCTCCCCCTCTGTTTTCTTTCTGTCCCACATCCTCTCCCTCTCCCCCCTGCAAGGACATGACTCGTTTATAAAGGTCTTTAGGGCAAGTGTTGAACAGGAATAGAAACGCTTACTGTACGGTGGACAAAAGAGAACGTGGGCTTGTCTATCAGCAAAGATATGGAAGGAGGTGTGTACCCAAGAGGGTAATGGATTTAACTCAACGAATCATCGTGCTGTTTGCTCAGTAATTACAAGGAAAAAATACAAATGTCAAAATAATGTTCATTCTCCCCTTAATTTTTGCCTCAATTTAAGTTAAAATAAAAGTCTACTAGCCAGTGTTGGGGAAGTTACTCTAAACACTAGTTACACTAAAATTACTTTAAAAAAGTAGCTAACTACATTGAAGTTACTTTATGAAAAAAAACAATTTGTACATAAATGGCCATTGCTTTACTTACTTTTACTTTAGCTCTTCTAAATGAATTTAAGTGCAGATAATTACAAAGCACTGGGTATATACCTGGTAATTAAAATACTGTAAAAGAAAGTGTAATCCAATTTCTTAATTTTCAATACTGAACATGTACCTCCCTCTGACAATGAAGACAAAATATTTTAAGGGAACTCTGATCTGTCAATGCAAAAAGTAAAAAGTAAAAGTAAAAACACTAAGTAGCTTCTACCCAGGGTGAGATTAGACACCTGTTCTATGTTTCATATGACATTCAATTTATCATAATGATAATTATCATTGTTTATACTGTTTATGTGAATAAAAAAGTGAGTCACTCACCAGTTCATTTCACCTCTAATGAGACTCACTCACATCTATAGTTTGATAGATTTGGTCCAATTCAAGAGCAAGTTGCTACTTTGTTGCATTTTTCATTAGGTCCGGTTAGTGTTCACAAAATTTGTAAACAAATGATGTGCGGTCGTACAGGTCGTTCATCTATTGGAAAATTACTTTCTGGTCACGGACAACATGGAGCAACAGTAGCGTATTGCGATTTCGATCATCGCTTTCATAATTATGATTTGGTGTTCCACCAAATAAGAACAGCAGAAACGTGTGAGCACATCTCAACACGTGTGAACAATGTAGGCTTATTGCTTCACACAATTCAGAGGAGATGTACAAGAGGGTACCAAAGTGTCAACATCCGCTTTGAACCCGCAATGCACTGTATTTTGGTTTGCTTCCTATATTAGGTCCTATATTAAGTCCGATTACGTTCTCACATGTAATGAACCAAACCGTGGTTCACTTGGAACCGGACCAAGTCCCGACTTTTCGGGAGGACCATGGTTTGATTGTTTGGTCCACACCAGAGTTCAAATGCGTGTTCTCACCTCTCCAAACGAACCGAACTAACGGAGTAAACGCACCATGGTTCGATGAAAACGGACCATACAGGATAGGTGTGAAAGGAACATCAGAGCCTGACTCTCATTCATAGGCTTTGTCAATCACAGTGTGGCAACAGCTGTGATTTTTATTCTGGAATATTTTCCCACATTCAAACCAAGTGACTGAGAGTGATTTTTTACTTGATAGTCATTTTCGTTGTTGCGTAGGCCACGTAAGGTGTGGATTTATCCATTTATTATAATCCAGGGGCAACTCTAGGATCTGACCTTTTGGGGGGCTCAGCCCCGAAAGAGAAAGTGAGATGTACACATGCAAAGCACAGGCCTCCATTTTTAATGAATTTACTGTTACATTCCCCCAAAACAAACAATGGTGGTTGCTCTCAAAATTGAAATACCACTCTCTATCTGTGGTATTTAAATAAAAAATAGATATTAAGTAAAAATGTTTTTTAGAAAATAATGACGAAAGATTTTCAGGGGGCTGAGATTAAAGACAAGGAGGTTAAAGCCCCCCTAAATAGGGTCACTGTTATAATCTCACCGTCCCCCCAAGACACACACTTGTCAATTACAATATACCAATAAGACAACGAATGAGATGACTATCAACCACTCGTCATGCAGTGGTTTGACAACCACTTGTTATCATCATGGCGATATCTGTCGGTCATTCAACGTCAGCTTTAAGTGACAGTGAAATACATACCCTGTTCACAGCTAGGTTCTGCGGAAAATTGTTGAGGAAACTCAATTGAGAAATTTGTAAAATAAAGTAACTGGCATGTTTTGCAGAAATAACAAGCGTTTATAACAAGCCAAATTTCACGAGAATTGGTTGAGAATTAAGCGAGTTACAGTAGATTTGATCAGGGGGAAGGCTGCATCTTCCAATACACATACGTTTGATTAGACGCGAATCTTGCCCGCCATTCAGACGCGCGGTAACATAGAACAGCAACCAACGCGGCATCTGCGTGTTTATATCTATGAACCTGCCGCCCTGTGTAGCTGTTCACACTGAGAAGCAGGGCGAGGGAAAGATGCTTTGATCTTCATTCATTTAAATGGAAAGATGCGCCTGGTTGCGTTTGGCGCGTGAATGGAGACTAAATTAACGAATTAAACTAAGTAGCTGTAACATAATATGAAAATATTATTTTTATGTGCGCCGCACCAAGAGAAAATAGCACCGGCCTCACTGCATACAGACGGAATGCTAAACGAGTGCTCAAAGTTGGCACTTGACAGCCCTGCAAGGATGTTTGCTCGTTGAGAATATTATTGTTTGTTGATGTTTAATGAATTAACCAAAGTCACTGTGGGAGAATCAGATCTCAGCCAGGGCCAGTTAGACAGAGTGATCCCAACCACACCTAATGCTTCTTAAAAAAACAACATGTTCTTCAGAGTCTGATGTAATTGGGTTTATTGTAGCTACATAATGTGAAATCACATACAAGAAACCAGGCTGGTTCGCGAAAACAGCTCTGACAGCTCTTTCTCCCACAGTCACAAACTGTTTTGAGGACAGAAATCACGAAACTCAAGTTCAACATTCATCTTAGCCACCCCTTTAGCTAACAGAGTTAGCCAGAGTTGCGTGGTAAAACAGCAGCCAAATTAGCAACCTGATGTTAGCGGGCTAGCTACTCACCTGGATATGTGTTCTCAAGTTCGAACTTGGTGTCTTCCACGCGTTGAGGAACTTCTGCTTTGGTTGGCACATAATGCGCTGAAAAGTGTAACTTTCATTTTCAGTTTCGTGTATGGCCATGGTGGTTCACCTCCTCGTCCATGATTAGCCAAGAGTACCACTGCACCTTCTCATCAAACTAAATCAAACAGCTGCGTTCAAACCGTCACATTGATATTTTTGTAAAAAAAAAAAAAAAGAATAAATATTATAATAATACTGCTGCTGGGGAAATGTAACTTTTGTCCACGCTACCCCGCTACTTGACGGAAAAAATTTTTTAACTACTTGAAAACTGCAAGATTTTGGAAGTAATTAAACTACCACAAGTTACTGTAGTACAATGTAGTTAAATGAGTAATTCTGCTACCTGTAATTCCACTACTTCCCAACACTGCTACTAGCTGCTACAAATAAAAACAAGAAATTTGGTGGTTTTAACAGGGCTCTCAGGGTTTATACTTTTCAACCACCTAATGGAACTGTTGGTAAATGACTTTGCTGAACCCTCGATGCATGGTGAAATATCTCCATTTCTCTCACTATAATACTCAAAATGTTGGCTATACATTTTGTTTATGTATATGCAGAGTAATTTAATACATGTAAATTAATACATTACATTACACAAGTGCAGACACCCTTATCCAACGTGATTATACTGTGGACAGATCCAGTGTCGTGACCTCTGCATTGATCTGGTGATACAACAGGTCCCAGTGGAAACTGGATCACCGAGGACAGGTAACTGACAAAATAAAGGAAACATAAATGGTCTTAATAGGGTGTTGGGCCAGCACAAACTGCCAAGAACAGCTTCAATGCGCCTTGGCGTAGATTCTACAAGTGTCTGGAACTCTACTGGAGGGATGCAACACCATTCTTCCACAAGGAATTCCGTCATTTGGTGTTTTGTTGATGGTGGTGAAAAACGTTGTCAGGCGCCGCTCCAGAATCTCCCATAAGTTTTCAACTGGGTTGAGATCTGATCACTGAGATGGTCATGGCATATGGTTGAGTCACCGGCCTTCTATTCCTGAGAAAAAAAGGAAGGAAAATCTCTTGCGTGGACTATGATTGATCTTACCATGTATTAATGCACATCTTGTAAGTCGCTTTGTATAAGAGGAGCATTAGTTCAAACTAATGAGGAGCATTAGTTCAAACAACATGCTCCTGCAATTTAGGGGGCTCAGATTGCAGGTGATAAGATAAGATATAGTTTTATTGTCCCCGTAGGGAAACTTGTCTTAAGACCTCTACATGCTCGAAGGGCAACAACACGACAGCAACACGACGCTCTTATCCAGAGCGACTTACAAGATGTGCATAAATACATGGTAAGAATCATAGTTCGCGCAAGAGATCAGTGCAGTAATACAGTGATAGACATCATTGCAGGCAGCTGCGTACCATACCTGTAACACTGGGATGGAAAAGGTTAGTGTTTTTTCAATTATTATTATTATTTTATTAAATGGAGTAAGCAGGGGTATGTAGTGTAGAGCTAGTAGACAGTGGTGATGACAATTAGCTAGATGTACAGAATTCAGGGGTAGTGGAGTCTGAAAAGGTGGGTTTTGAGTCTCTTGCGGAAGATCGCAAGCGATTCCGCGGTCCTGACCGATTGCGGAAGGTCGTTCCACCAGCGAGGGGTCAGGACAGAGAAGAGACGAGACCGCGTCACCACTGCTTACATGTTTAATACTGCTTTTTGTAATATGTATCTATGTTTAACACTGTCTCCAAAAAAACAAAAATTCTACTAACCTTTTATTTCCCTGTGTTACAGGTATGGTATGCAGCTGCTAACAATGATGTCTATTGCTGTATTTCTGCACTGATCTCTTCTGCGAACAATGATTGATCATCCCATGTATTAATGCACATCTTGTAAGTTGCTCTGGAGATTTCTATGTGCACAGCATGTGTTTACTTAGTGTTCATTTTGGCACAGTTCCCAAAAATCTTGTGCGTCTTGTTTTAGGTGAACTTGTGTGACAAAGCCTTCATTCACTTGTGTGTTTACTACACCTCGTACTTTTGACATGCATGTACTTTTGACACGCACAGAGACTGATCATTACTGAACCACACACTCACACACACTCACACTCACGCACACCCACACACACTCACACACACACACACCCTCACTCACACACTCTCACACACACACACACCCACACACACTCACTCACACACACACACACACACACATGCACACACACTCACACACACACACACACACACACACACACACACACACACACACACATACACACATACTCACTCACTCACTCACACACACACACACCCTCACTCACACACTCTCACACATACACACACCCACACTCACACTCACACTCACTCACACACACACTCACACACACACACACCCTCACTCACACACTCCCACACATACACACACCCACACTCACACTCACTCACTCACACACACACACACACACACACACACACACACACACATGCACACACACACACACTCACACACACACACACACACACACATACTCACACTCACTCACTCACTCACACACACACACACACACACACACACACACACACACACACACACACATCTTCTAAAGGGGATGGTGTTCGACAAGTGCAACTGCAATCAGTTTCCCCGGTGAATGATTAGGGCTGGGGAAGTGAGTGCCATCCCCCCTCTAGAGAGTAACTCATCGCCCCTGCCCCGCCCCGCCCAGCAGATAAACAGGACACAGAGGACGCTGCACGTCCAGCTGTGGTTGGGCAGGCGTTGGTGACACTCCCAGCTTTGTGTATGCTAGGTATCCTGTTTTCCCAGAGCGCTGTCCAAACTCCGAACAGATCGTCAGCCCAGCGCGGCCTTCTCCTGTCCTGTGAGAACACTACATCACGACAATCCCTCTCTGGATTAGGGGAGACTGGAGTAATCGCAAACAATGCCATTTTCACACAAAAATTATGCTTTTATGTAAAGTTTGTTCCTAAAACAACAAGGGATGAAAACCTGTGAGTGGTGTACTACACTGGTTGGGATTACCCCCAGAGTATGGGATAATCCTGAACGAGGCCATTTTCTTTCTTTAGCCACAACATACTTAAGGAATGTTGAAAAGTTACAGTAATAAAAACATGTTTCTAGCAAGGACCTGAGTTGTACTTTGTAGTGATGTATCAATCTTAGAAAACCACTCCCTCGTTTTGTTGTAATTAACCCCAAAGAAAAGGTGTTCAGGATTACCCCACTCTCCCCTACTTGTGTTGGTTCTGAGTGCCAGTAGACAGGCCAGTGGGCCGCGGGGTAAGAGTGGAGTCCATGCAAAATAAGTAAAGACCCTTGTTTTGTTTGGACTGTCACATTTAGATTCAAGATTCAAGAGTTTTATTTGCCATCTGCAACAAGTGCTAACACATTGGAATTCTTACTCCAGCTCTTTCCCAACATATAGTGTGAAATACAAAATATTGGTGCATATATAATAACATAAAATATATATATAGGTAAATATATTTACACACAGACTGTCTAGTTCTCCCTGGGTCAGGGGTGTCAGGAGTTTTAGTGCTGGGCTAGAACTAAATGTCTGTACTCTCTTCCTGCCCGCGGTCATCAAGTGTGCTTGGGCGAAAGGCCCAGGGACTGTACAATCTAATGATGATTTTTTGAATGAATGAATATTGGATTTATATAGCGCTTTTCCCCCAGGGAACTGAAAGCGCTTTACAATGATAAGGGGGCAACTCACCTCAACCACCACCAACCTGGGTGAATGCGACGGCAGCCATAGTGCACCAGTACAAACTCACTACACATCAGATACACAGTGGAGAGGCCAGGAGGGAGGGAATTAATCAATTCCATATATACTGTATATATATTGTCTTGGTTGGGTATTTGGCCAGGACACCAGGTTAACACCCTACTCTTTTTCGAAAAGCACCATGGGATCTTTTATGACCGCAGAGAGTCAGGACCTCGGTTTTTACCGTCCCATCTGAACGATGGACATGTAGTCCCGTGAGATCAAACCCACAACCTTGGCATTGCCAGTGCCATGCTCTACCAACTGAGCTACGGGACTACGTAGCTCACTGTCCTGCACTGTTTAAGTTTTGGGGCAGTTGCCTGCTTCACTGCAGTCTAAAACAGAGCATGCACGTTGGTGGGGGTGTTTGGTGTATTTCTATAGGTGGAGCTCCAAGCCTCTGTACTTTTTATTTTATTGTGCCTTATATATGGAGAAAAGGCATCTCAACGGTTTTCTTAGCTTTTTTTCCTGGTTCTGTGTCTCAGTAGGTAGAGCATGGTTCTGTGTGACTCAGTAGGTAGAGCGTGGTTCTGTGTGTCTCAGTAGGTAGAGCGTGGTTCTGTGTAGCTTAGGAGGTAGAGTGGTTCTGTGTGGTTCAGTAGGTAGAGCATGGTTCTGTGTGGTTCAGTAGGTAGAGCATGGTTCTGTGTGGTTCAGTAGGTAGAGTGTGGTTCTGTGTGGTTCAGTAGGTAGAGCATGGTTCTGTGTGGTTCAGTAGGTAGAGCGTGGTTCTGTGTGTCTCAGTAGGTAGAGCGTGGTTCTGTGTAGCTCAGGAGGTAGAGTGTGGTTCTGTGTGGCTCAGTAGGTAGAGCATAGTTCTGTGTGGCTCAGTAGGTAGAGCGTGGTTCTGTGTGGCTCAGTAGGTAGATCATGGTTCTGTGTGGCTCAGTAGGTAGAGCGTGGTTCTGTGTGGCTCAGTAGGTAGAGTGTGGCACTGATGATGCTGAGGTTGTGGATTCGATTCCCACTGGGACCACATATACTGAAAAATGTATGCATTCATTACTGTAAGTTGCTTTGGATAAAAGTGTTTGCTAAATGGAGTATACAGTATATATTATATATATTTTCCCCCATTTCATTTCTTGGTCCAGCAACAACAAAAAATGTGTGCAGAAATAGAATAGTAAAATCCTAATGTGGACTAACATGTAACATTGAAAAATGTTGGAAGCTGGAGAGCCCGCACCTCTAGTTCCAGTCACATCCTTTTGTTTTGACCGTGAAGCAAAACGATTCCTGACACTGGAAGGGAGTCAAAGACGTCTCTCTGAAAGGTTTCATATAAGCTGTGCCGATCTGTGCTGAACTTTCACTGTGAAATACGGAGGTGATGTGAGACAGTGAAATCTGACCTGACCAGGATCTGACCTGGGGGGGCCTGGCTATTTTGGGGGAGGGAGAGGGTCACTAATTGATCCATGACTAAAAACAAGACCCCCCCCCCCCAACCCTGTCGCTCACGGGGGCATCCCACAGAAACACACGCCTCACTGCCACCCTCTTCCCTGGGACTGTGGGCCCCGACTCTCTCACACAGAGAAGAACACAGGAGATTAGACAGAGAGTCTGAGAGAGTCTGAGAGAGTCTGAGAGAGTCTGGCCCATCTGCCATCTTCAATGGAGTTCCTGGAGCCCCCACTACCTCGAATACACACACACACACAGACTCACACACACGCACACACACACATACACACACTCACTCACATACACATACACGCACACGCACATACACATACACAGACTCACACACGCACAAACACACGCGCACACATACATACACACACACACTCTCACTCACATACACACACACACACACACACACTCACATACACACACGCACACATACACACACCTACACATACACACACCTACACACACACACACACGCACACTCACACACACACACACACAGTTCCCTGATTCCCTGGTCCCTAGCAGAGTAAAGCGGGCTGAAGATCCCATTCAGATGTGTTCGATATTAATGGGGGGGGGGGGGGGGGGGCTCTTTAAGAGAGAGAGAGGAGAAGAAAAGTAAGCATGAAGAGGAAGGGGGAGGCAAAGAAGAAAAGAGATCAGAGGAAGAGGCAAAGTGGCGTTTGCGTGTGTGTTTGCGTGCGTAGAGGCGGATTCACTATTCCTCGCATGCAATCTGAAGCATTCCACATGCCACCAGTTCACTTAGCGCATGTAAACTTACCAGAGCAAGATCCAACAAGACCAGCCCCCTATGACCGCCTCCTGCTTCCCACTCATGCAGTCTTTCACCATTTTCTTTCAGGTATACACTTTAGAAAGACCTCTGAATGTACAAGTTGTCTAGTGTCCATTGCTAACTGTTTCAGAAGAAGCCATTTATCTGGATGATGTACAAAGAACATATATATTAAAAGTGAAACTAACAGGATACAGGGAAAATATTACGCAATTGTTATGAAATATAATAACAATACAGATGTCATATGATGACAGGGTCACAGTATGGGAATGTAGTGTTTTTTGTTACAAGAAAGCATGTACGTAGCCATCTGTAATAATTGCAAACGACGAAGATTGGAAGTTTGATTGGTCTAGTTTAAAAACAAGAAACAGAAACAGAACATTCCCAACCAACGGATTCCCAGAAAACTGTTCAACTTGTCAGGCTTCGCACAGATGAACAGATTAACTTTAATTTCCTTAACGGAAAGGGGGGTTTTGTCGTACGTTCAACGTCTAACTGCGCTTTAGCGCTGAAAGGGAAATTGCCCCCCCCCCCCACTTCACAGAGCCACGCCCCTGTCACCATGTCCAACAGGCTTAGTGGCAGGTGCTGGCTTATCTGTAGCAGGCGCTTTTGCCCCAAGTGGGATGGGAGGATTTGTTAATACTTTACTCATGGGCCTCGGACAGCTGAAAGGGAACAGACTCGCCCTTTGATCAGGGGACTGGAACACAGGAACAGGCTCTTTTGGGTGAGCACAATTCTAATGTGGGTTTGAATTTGTTCCCAAATGATTAAAGACATATTGCAAGTATATATTTTTTAATGTACCCATTCCACCCCCCCTCAAAATAACGAAACTGCATGGCAAAGAGCATCCATTTCAAATGCAAATTTTTAAATGCTTTCCATTTGCTCGTATGAATGTGGGTATAGTGCTATTCAGAATTTTCTCAATGAATTCCTTGAACTCCACTGCCTGTGGATATTCAGCTACTATGCAAGTGGATATTGCTCATCTAAAATGCAGCTCTCAGGACTAGTTATATCAGTTATCAAGCACAGTCAATAACAAAACAACGCACTTTAATGTGATGGGTTCATCTACTTGGTAAGTATGAGGTACGCAGTTGGTAAACTATTCAAGTATTTCAAGCACGATATCGTTGATTGATGTGAAGAAAATAATGTTGATAAATCACCTTTGCTTTACTTCTTTAAGCAACATGAAACAACAAGCTCCCAAACACACATAGGTGAACAGCCACACACACACTCACACACACACAATTATCCCCGTTTATTCTCCCTTATCTCTGAAGAAAAGCAGTTGTCCTTTAGTCTTTTGTGTGTGTGCGTTTAGGGGGAACATGCGAATGAAAGGCACAAACCCTCGGCCTAGTGCAGCCTGCAGGCCCGGTGACCGTCCGGCCCAGCTGAGCCTAACCAACTCGGGCAGCTCACACAGGGGCAGGTGCTGAGCTGCTCCAAGGCCCATGGTTCTGGCCTTCCCCAGGGACACACACACACATCAATAACACACTCCCATCTAGCCGTTCCTATCGTGAGAAAGTCTTCAGTTCCCATTCAGAATTGTTGTTTTGTGATTTGTTATTGTTTTTGTTGGAGGGCATGTGGGGGGCATGTGGAGGGTGGGGGCATGTGGAGGGTGGGGGGGGTGGGGTGAGTGGCAGGTGATTTCAGTCAAAGAGTCATTAATACTTCCCCTCCCCCCCCCCCCTAGCTGTTCAGGACATTAACTGATTCAAAGCAGTGCAAGAAACGAATGAATTTTTTGTTTATTTGTTTGTTTGTTTTTTTAATGTGGGAAAGATGTTTATACTGATTCACATGTGAGGCAATTGAGGATCTTGAACTGATCATAACATGCTAGGATATGTTAATGACTTGTTTTCAGGAACGGAAGCTGTTGTCATAACATTTCCTGGCAAACATTTTGTGCATTTTTCCGGATTTCTCGTTCTTGTAAACTTCTGACCAGCTGTTTGTACATAACATACTGCAAGGTTAGAGAACGGCGATTTGTTATTGTCTGCGGCTCATTTTACTCAGCGTTTGAGACGAGGCAGAGAGAGGAGGTGACAGGGGGCATTAGCATATATAAACAGGCATCACAGGGGCGGATTAAAACGGATCTTTACAGCTAGTTAATGTATGCTGTGGGAACATCGCCCATGGCTGGAAATTGGCTCAATAGAATTTTTTTCCTGGTGTATTAATCCCCTAATAGGGTCTCCATGAACATGCCATCTCAGCTTCAATCTGCTGCCCCACACGGCCTACAAGAACCACTTTACAAATGGCCGCTATTGTTGCCTTTTTTTCATTTTGTTTTTTCAAAAAGTATTTTTGATAGCCAGAAATCATCCTCAGGCCCATATTTCTTATAGATTGTTTTTAAAATGATATGCGATGCCACACTTCATATGGATTTAAAATGGAGGACACTGAAAGACATGGAACAGCAAATTTGTATTTTTCAGTTTATTTAAGAAAAATATATAATTCTGACTTTGTGACAATAATAGGCAAATAACATAGATATATATACAATTCTCTTTATAAATACACAATATTTACAAAACTTAAATTATATAGAAGGGATATCTTGAGGCTTTTGTACACATTGCATTGTTAAATTAAAGAAATATTAATCACTATAATTATAAAAATACAAAACATAAACAGAATGACAACGACAAAAATATATTTGGTTTTAAAAACGAGAAAGAACAAAACAAACTTCCCAGTAGAGTCCTTCTTTCTGTAGGAAATAGACATTTTAAAAGACTGGATGTGAACGAAGGATGAAGGAAAGAAACAGGGAGAGATGCGTGAGCCAGCAAAGTGTGAGACATCTTTCAGGCCACCTTAAATGTCTGAAATAACTTAAATTACAAAGGATGCGTGTTCATATATATATATACAGTATATATATATATAAAACAATTGATCAAGTCAAAAAGTACAAACATTTGTACAAGGGTGACCAACACTATTAAGACTAGTTGGTGTTGTGTTTATATAAAAATATACTCCCAAAGAGATGTTGGAACAAATGCATCAAACATTTCTTAAAGGTATAAAATCTATACAAAAAACTGGTATTACAATTTTCAGTGTTTAAATATAGTACCTTTTTTCCTTGACTCATATTATTTCTATATTTTGTAAAGAATAGGCACTTGTTAAATGTAACCCATTGGGTTTCCGTGGAATGCTTTCATTAGCTTAATTCGAGCACATCGGTGATATCCGCTGGAGGAATTTGCCCGACTCGAAACGTTCGAATCATCGGGTCGTAGCGTGACATCCAAATTCAGAGTTATTCCAAGTCAGCATTTCCCCGAACAATTATTATTATTATTATTATCACTGATAACATTTCAATGCATTACTAGCTGAAAAATACATCTCTAAGGTCTAATTTTACAAACACATTTTACAGGCATCGGTTGGAACATGGCCAGGGATCCCAAGGATGTCCCACAGAGGAAGTTTGGGGGAAGCACTTTTGATTGGAGAGCCTGGAGCCTGGCCAGCGACGTGATTCATTCTGCCCTCAACAGAAACGGCTCTCGGCCATAACGTTGGGAGGCACCAGCAAGTCAGAGAAATGTTGAAATGTAAAAGCTGTTTTGGGTGGACGTCGTCGGCCTCTTTAGCTGCTGTTCGTAGAAAAACGAAGGCACCGTCGTTGAGGTTGTTCTCTGCTCTTTAACGTTTGGAAAGAAGGAAAGTAGGAAAGATTCCTTTTTGGGGGGGGGGGTTTCCTTGGCTCGCTCTCTCATTCTGCGTGGAATGTGTTCTTATCCCTTCTTCACTCTTTCACTTATTATGAACGTATTAGGGAACAAAAATAATGGGGGGGAAAATGTAGTGCAAATAACTCCAGCCATTCTTCCTGCTTTCTCTCCCCTTCCATCTTCCCACAATTCTCACTTTTCCCCCTCAGAGAAAACAGGACTCCCCACAGAAGTAGTCGTTTTTTTTGTTTGTTTTTTGTTTTTTTAAATGAGCAGCATCAATAAATAATAAATAATATATAGATATAATATATACTCTTCATCTCTTTCAGATGTCTGTAAACATTGTCTGGACAAAGGGGTCCCTTCAGTATGAGGTGCTCCACATTTTGGAATAAAAATTAAACCTGAGAGAAAACGAGAAAGAGAAAGGATTAAAATCTGTCCCCACAGCGACAGCACATTAGAAAAATCACGATCGAACCCACGTTCCACAACGAGGAGATGCTCTGAGATTCTTACCTCAGTAGCGAACACGCATTGGTCGATCTGCTCTGGGATGATGTAGACCGGGTGGTACAGCCCTTCCTTTGGGAAGCTTAGAGGCGGGACCAAAATACTGGATTCAGTTTTCTTTCTATAATGAAAAGAAGAAAAGGAAAAAAGGGGGGTAGTTTCTTCGATAATAACAACCGAGATGACATCGATATCTACATGGCTTCCTATCAAACATTTAAATGCTTTAATCAAAGAAAAACACATCTGGTAACCGATTCGCTTGTTGCCTTTTCCCCCAAGCTAATCACTGAAAACAGCGAGAGATCTGTCAATCCTAGAGACCTTTGCTTTCTTCACCTGTTCATCCAAGCTGGTTCTGTGTGGCTCAGTAGGTAGAGTGTGGTTCTGTGTGGCTCAGTAGGTACAGCATGGTTCTGTGTGTCTCAGTAAGTAGAGCGTGGTTCTGTGTGGCTCAGTAGGTAAAGCATGGGTCTGACAGCGCTTAGGTTGTGGGTTTGATTCCCACTAGGACCACAAATACTGAAAAATGTATGCATTCATTACTGTAAGTCGCTTTGGATAAATGGCATTATATATATATATAGAGAGAGAGAGTGAGATATACAAGCTCAAACCCTAAAGCTTTCTCCAGACTACAAACACATTGCAGGTGTGACTTACTGTTCCATCCGCCCCCTGGCCCTCCGCAGGTCCTCCGCCAGGTTGTAGTCCTTCAGCTTGTGTTTGTAGGCAGACGTGTCCCCGCCGGACCCCCCCTCTGTGGCGCTGAGCTCGGCGTCCTTATTCGACACCTTGTAGGGCCCCCCGGCCCCGGGGATGAGGAAGGCGTCCTTCTCGCGGGGGAACGAGGAGGCCCGGTTGTTGATGGTGTCCAGGTCGTTGCGCACCGCAGCCCCCAGGCTCTTGCGGCCGCGCCTCATCTGCCGCAGGATGTAGACGGCGGCGCACACCACCAGCGTGAGCGTGACGAGCCCCAGGGCGAAGGAGACGGCCAGCGCCACGGGGAAGCCCTTGGTGTCGGCGGGCCGCACGGCGAACTCGCAGCGGGAGCCCATGAAGTCGGCCGGGCACTGGCACACCGGGCCGGTGAAGTGGGTGAAGCAGGTGCCGCCGTTGTGGCAGGGGTAGGCGCTGCAGGCGTCCGATCGCACGGCGCAGGTCTTGCCCGTGTAGCCCAGCGTGCAGGTGCAGGTGTAGTCGTTCACGCTGTCCACGCAGGTGCCCGCGTTGCGGCAGGGGCTGCTGGCGCAGTCGTCGATGTTGATCTCGCAGCGGGGACCGGTGAAGCCGGGCCGGCACCGACACAGCAGCGTGTGTCCCAGGTCGAGGCATTGACCGCCTGCAGCAGAGAGGGAACTGGTCAGCATGTGTGGCACAGACGCACATTGGCGATGGATAAAAACATTTGTTTACGAGACCGTGTGGAAGGTTGACCAGTGAAGAATTACGAGACACCTTGAGGGTAGTTATTTGGGGGGAATCCCATTCGACCCTCAAATACAGAAATCACTCGCATAATTTTGTCCCCACTGTTCTTGAATTGAATCCATCGAGAGCAATATCGTTTGACGAGCAAGGAGTATGTTAGAATCACTCTTTGTATTGGTCTTGCCGTAATCAGCCAATAGAACCACTAATGGCAATGCCATTGGGTTAAAAACAGAGTTTATAAATGGAAGGAATGCAGCCGATAACGAATTAAACTTTAACTCGCTTTAACAATGTTAGGAGAGTAATTAGGGCTCGGGGGAGGGAGATGTCAAGGCACCAGAAATAGATAACCATTCTGTGGGTTCTAAACAAGGTTTCTTCACCTCCTTATCAGTCTGAGAGAAAGGCAGGGACACAACTTAGGCAGCACTGTTTTAGTTCTGTGCATGCCCAGTGCAAAATTCTGGCACAGATTCAACTCTGGCGTGGATGAAATAGTGCTAGTGCTGTTCTTTGGGTGTATTTACAACAAGGAAAAGAAGCAAAAAAACAACCGTTATCACTGAACCCTGATAGCACTGGTTTCTATAGAGTCCTTCCACGAGATGATGGCAACTGCCAACAAAAAATGTGTGGGAGCCAAAGTCTGTTGCCTTCGACAAACAAAGCAAAAAAACGACATAGCTATAAGGGCGGCCAGCTGCATCGTCTCATTAATCAAAATCATCATCGTCTCGTTCGCACTTGTTGGAATTCATACGGTTCGCGTGCGGTGAGATAAAGATGGTGCCCGTTAAAAGTCGGCTCAGCTTTCTCCGCTTCAGATCGCGAGAAATTAATGTTCCATAACCAGATTACGCAAACGCTCTTTTGGCACAGTTTTGAGACGTGCTGACTCTCACCGTTCGAGCAGGGGCTGTTGCTGCAGCGGTCCAGCTTCTTCTCGCAGTTGGAGCCCATGTAGCCGTGCGGGCAGCGGCAGGAGTACCCTCCGGTCATCTTCTCCATGCAGGTGCCCCCATTAAAACAGGGCCCATCGGCACACGTCATGGCGCTAATCTCGCAGTTCTTTCCGTAGAAACCCTGAGGGCACGTGCACGAATAATCGTTCTCCATATCCTAGAAAGAACAGAGAGAGAGAGAGATGTTTGATTTTGTTTTGTTTTAAGCATTCCAGATACGCCTACACATAAGAGTGGGGAGTTTATTTTGAAAAATGAATGGGCTTTTTTTTTTTTAAACGTACTTTATAAAAATGGTTATTTTCCACTATTTGGAATCAGCCAGACACAACCAGGGAACAAACAAATCTGCAGGCTTTCAAATATAAACTCAGAGCTGGACTTTAGCACACACATCATTGGATGCATAGATCGTCATGCTATTGATATGTTTTAATTGTTTTTATTTTTGTCTCGTGTTGTCTTGGTAAATGTACCCAGGACTCCCTGGAAAACAGTATTATTACTGAGTGGACTATCCTGGTGAAATAAAGTTGAACTGAACTGAACTTCATATCAAACTGAATATGTTTTTTTATTTTAAACTTACGTTACAACTTCCTCCGTTCTTGCACGGGTTGCTGTCGCACTCGTTGGTCTCGAGCTCGCAGTTGCTGCCGCTGAAGCCGGGGCGGCACGCGCAGGTGTAGCTGCCCTGGCCCGTGTTGGTGCACGTGGCGCCGTTCCTGCACGGCTTGTGGTTGGTGCAGTAGTTGAGGTCCTGGTTGCAGAACAGGCCGCCCCAGCCTTCCTGGCAGTTGCACTGCCACGGCTGGCCGCAGGTGCCGTGCAGGCAGCCCGGGTAGCGCTGGCACTCGTCGCACAGCGGCCCGTGCCACCCGAGGCGGCACTTGCACTCTCCCGGGGCCTCGCAGTAGCCGTGCTTGCTGCTGCAGCCAGACGAGCAGATGGCTGTTGTTATCCGAGAGGGGGGGGTCGGAAAAAATGAAAAGAGAGAAAAGGGGGAAATTAAAGCGATTGTACCTCCCTCTCGCATCACCCCCCTTCCCCTGCCACCCCTCCTCTTTTTAGCTCAAACACATCAAGTATTTGTTAAGTACTAAACTAAGCAGCTGGTAGCCGCACAAAAGGAACACATGCCGTCTTCTTTTCACGCAAGGCAGCGCACATTAAGTTCCAGCGCGTGTCTGCGTTAAATCATGCTCGCGGCTCCCATTGTTTGGAGCGGACAAAAGAACGCAGACAGACCACATTCACCGCGACAGAAGCTTTTCTTCGAAAGAGGGTGGCTGCGCTGGTTAAGTCAACCAGTGAATGGAGAATTACCGCAGTATTTTTATTTTATTTTATTAAAGTTCAAAAGGTGATCAGATCGTCTATATGGGTAGATTTTTGATTGCAAGGTACTAATCGGCCTATTCAAATAGAAACGCGTCTACTCCATTGCGTTGCAACCATAATTGACTTAATAAAGACAAAACATGTTTTTCATGTAGCTTTCGAAGCAAACACACACACACACACACACGTGTGGGCGCGCGTTTGAAGTTAAACTTGGTTCTGTGTGGCTCAGTAGGCAGAGCGTGGTTCTGTGTGGCTCAGTAGGTAGAGCGTGGCGCTGACAACGCTTAGGTTGTGGGTTCAAATTCCCATTGGGACCACTTATACTGACAAATGTATGCATTCACGCAAAAGCGTCTGCTAAATGGCGTATATTATTATTATTATTATATATTAACCTGAAAGGCAGTTTACGCAAGAGTACTTACGTTCTGAGCAGTATTCGCCTCTCCAGCCGGCCAGGCAGGCTCTGTTTCCGGCGCTGTCGCAGGTGTAGTGTCCGAAGGTGTCGTTACGAGGGCGGCAGTAGTCCGAGCAGCTGTCGCCGTAGTAGTGCTCGTCACACACGACGTGATAGGAATAACGCAGCTCGCTTTGCTCTCCAAAATTCACGTCTTGGGACCAGTCTTCGCCGATGGCCAGTCTTCTACGGGTAGCTAAGCGGCTAATCAGATTGTTGTGGTTATCTGCGTCAGAAAGGAATATATTGAGTTTTCGAGAACACAAATACAAAACCTGATTTGTATACAAAGTATAATTTTTACTTAGAAATTTTACTTTTCCATAGAAATCTTACACATGTTTCTCAGTAATTTTTTGAAACAACATCTAAAGTGTGGCGTGCGGCTGGTTTCCAGACTATTAACGCAATCGCCCTCTAGTGGAATACAGTGGTATTGCAACACTTACCTGTAGACTGTTCGGGAGAGTCCGCGTTCCAGGCTTCGATGATGAGCGAGAAAGTTCCCTACAACGAACACACGAATTTAAAGTCGGTTAGAACTCGTGGTCAAGCGTTGGGGAAAGGTTCAATTTAAACTTTTAAACTTTTCACTTAAGTTGGTTACTGCTGCCTAACTAAAACCACGCACGCAACTCACCGGCCACTTGAAATGAAAGGGAACCTTGATGGGCGCGCTGGCGGAGATGGTGCTCTGATCGGCGCGCAAGATTTCCGTCAGTCCCGTCCCGTAGGTGCACGGCGGCTCGGGCGAGATTACGTCCTGGGAGTGCTTGAGACAAACTCGGAAAAAGATCTGACAGTCTCGGGACCTTCTGCAAACACCACGGGTGCTGCTGAACGAGTGCACCTTCAGCTCGAACACACCGGACGACCCAACCTACACGAATAAAAGAAAAACAATAACATGGGGTGAGTGCCCTGTGCGTAGAACCAGGAAAGCGCAGTTTTGTTAGTGCTTCATTTACAACAAAAACATAATATTATTACATTTCTTTTACTCACCAGTTCTGTTGATATCAACGCCAAAAAACAGGTTACGAGTAGATAAGCCATTTTCTGCGTGGTTCCTTGGTCCGCTATTAAGCAATAGCAGACAGAAGCAGATATCCAATGAAGGCAAAATATATCCACGCGTGTCCCCAGAAATCTGAACAAAATAACATAAGAAAGAAAAGAGCGAGCGAGAGAGGAGGAAGGAAAATATCACGGACGAATTCCTCCGTTCAAACAAAAAAATGTAGACAAGTGCAGGAGCGTATATGCGTAATGTCCTCGGGCTCCTCTCTAAAAGGTTGTTGCTTGGACTTTGACATTCAGTTTCAAGTGGCACGGCGTGTGGCGGCGCATTTATAGTCTGAGAGAGCGCGGGCCCGCCCACTGGACACGGAGGGGGTGGTGGAGGATGGGGGTGGTGGAGGATGGGGGTGGGGGTGGAAAGGGGCCAGGGAGAGAGGCACCATATTCGATAGTGATTAAATGGGCGCCGTGTTTTTTTCCGACTCTTTTTAATTTGATCTCTGATGTAACTCAATAGGGCAGTATAAGGAAATGTTTGGCGCGTGGACACACTCATGTATTTGTTTACAGCTATAGTCACTGGGGCGAGGTAGCCTGCGCAAACGTCAAACGTTAGACGCGCTAGGCTATAATAGATTTGTTGGAGCGCAACAATTGAAAGTTGTGTGTTGCGTGTTAATAAAGTGTGACAATTAACGTGCGTTACAGGTGTAAACAGCTAAACCGTTGATCAAGTAGAATTAGTTGAGGACCTTCACGCAATAACTTAATATATTTTCGTACATGTTTGGCATCACTATTCGAAAGGTTCACGGCAAAGGTTTATAAACCTCGTTGGTCTGTCGTGTCAGGTCGTGATAATGGGTTTGATCATATGACTATTAAAATATTTTCATTTAGTTTTGATCTGTGAAATTAATATCAGTGCGCGGGTATCAAATGAAACAGAGCGAGTGTGTTTCCACATGCGAACTGAAGTGATGTTGAAACGTGTCACTTTCTGCAGTGCAGTGACCGCTGGCCATTAGATTTCTCCGTTTGTATAAACTTGTAAAAAAATGTGTCGCGTGCCGTCCATTTCTTCGAGAATGTTTTCATCCTCTTCTCTTGGGGGGGAGGGCGGATATGCGGGTGGAGGGTGGGGGTATTCGAGGGGTGTGCTCCCCCCTCCAATCCCCCTTAATTCAGTTCAGAAAATGTAATTGTTCTGGCGCGTGCGAGCCGTTTTAACCGGCAGGTTTTCGGACGAAGAGCCTTTATTGTGCCAATCGGGAGAGAGAGATCCGGAGGGGGGGGGGCGGGTCTTTTGTTATCTTGGTTTGGGTTGTAGGTTTATAGGAAGGAGGGGTTTGGCTGGGGGGCTGTAGATGTTAGGATAATTGCTTTTGTGGAAGCTTCACGCGCTTACAGCTGTATGATAATGAACGGGCACCTGGCTGTACTGCGCGCGCCCCCGACCCCCACACTCTCTGGTAGCGCATGCAGCTCACCGCTGCGTAATAACCACTTAATCTGGAGCTGAACCCCGAATACCGCCGAATACCCGACACCACACAGTCCAACATTGGACTGTCTAAACATACTTTGGTTTACTTTGGCTTTTTTCTATAGGAATTCAGAAACCCAATTCGTGCACATTTCATTCGATACAACAATTTCTCTGTTATTAAATATATATTTCACTTTGCCTGCCCGTTCTTTTATAATCCAATAAACGGCAGACGGGAGGTGTACGGAAATCTGGGCTATTGTTGTGGGTGAAGGAAGGGTTGTGTGTTCCCCTATAATGGCCGATGTGCTATTGGCCGCGGGGTGGTCCGATTTTGAGCCAAACAATGTGTGTATGCCATATGCTTTTTTCAATAACATGAGCGGTTACGCTTACACAGGCTTGGGCCAGTCCAAGATTGGCTAAAAACAGAATCCTGCGAGGGATTTTTTTTATGTTGACGTTTATTCTGTTTTCTATGGCTGACGTGTTTTTGGAGAAAAAAATTAAGCAAACGAATAAATACAACTACTACAACAAAAAGAGTGATTTCGTTTTTGTAGGAAAAAAAGAGAATATAATCCACCTGCCAATTTCTTGTTAAATTTCACCAAAGCAGTCTAAGTAAACACCTGCATTACTTTTGTCAATGTAAAATAACTCTTCTAAGGCGCGTGAAAGCATTTGCGAAGACGTTTTCACTCCCTCGCGTCTCACACGGGTTTTGTGCACACGAGTGTTGACGAGTCCTATTTTGACATAATCGATGTCTTCGGCAGCTGCACCCACCGGGGGGACGGGGGCACGGGGGGCGGGACATAAGTTCTGCAGCGCGAGAAACCCCCTTTTCTCGATTCTTTCAAACTTTATATCGTTCCTTTCATATCTCCTCAATTCGCATATTGAGTCTGGCGTGTGCCATACAAGCAGGGTTTTTTGTTGTCTGTCTTTGCCACATGTCTAAGAGAGTATGTCAGTAGAGTGTGTGTGTGTGTGTGTGTGTGTGTGTGTTTGGCGGGGGGCGGAGAAGGAGGGAGGGGGCGCGAACCCAGACAAAGGGCCGCTTTACAAACTGTTGCTCATCTTTGGCGCTCGCGCTTCCATTGTAATTCTAATGAAGGCAGCGCGTGCCTCTGCTGGCCCGGACTTTGTCCCGGGCACGCTTCGACTGGAGGGTGTGTGTGCGCGCGTGTGTGTGTGTGTGTGTGTGTGTGTGTGTGTGTGTGTGTGTGTGTGTGTGTGTGTGTGTGAGTGTGTGTGTGTGTGTGTGAGCGTGTAGATGAAGCTCCATTGTCTCGGTTGATTGTTGAACAATTATTGAGACTTGGCGCTCGCCTGGCTTGAGTTTCCAAGCCCCAACAAAGAGTAAGCTAAATGAAAATGAATGAACCTTGGGAGTAAACAATGTAAGGTGTGTAACACGAACCCCCTTAATCGCCCTGATCCTGTAAAGTCGTGAAACATGTTCCTTGATCACGCAACAAAAAAAACCACCGTGACTTTTGTGACTGTAAGGCTATATAAATATATATATAACACGCCATGGCCAGTTTATTTTGATCAAATAAAAATGCTAACCGTGCCAATTTCACTAGGACCCGTTCAAAATCTGAGAAATGCACTCTAAACCAATACCTTAATAAATCATTTAGTTAAAACCCACGTTCCAATTGGACATACGATAAAAAGGGTTGCGATACCTAACCTCTATTTCTTCAATTAATATTAGAATTCCACGTAATTACAATCAACATTCATATCCAACTGGAAATTTAAGAGACATACCACACTAAGTTCAAAATGAATCAGAACACTTGATTATTTAATTAAGTGTTACATACTTTTAAAAGTGGGTCACGGTGGGTAATTTCACAGCGTAGACACAATGGGTCTACGGATAGTAGGCTAGATTACGATATATAGCTTTAAATAAATGTTGCTTTTTGTATTTATTTGAAGTAAGTGTTGGCTGGTTGATATATTAACTATAACGCACTATTACGTTTATTTGCGGGCTACTTTTAATCGTTTGCTGAACGAGTAGGTACTCTTGCTCAGTATAGTATCATATGGATTTAGGCGGTAAAATACGCTATTAAATAGAAGCATGTAATAGTGCAAATCCAGGCTCACCGCAAACGATACGAGCTGGACGCACAGGTGTCGGGAGGATTCGCCTGCGAACGCGAACAAAATACCTCGGCACACCGGCTGTCATCTAGAACAATGACTAGACACGTGCATTAGCCTATACTTTACACGTGTACACATAAATTAAGCATGCAACACGATGATCTTTTCCACGCAAAAACTGACGAATTAAACTATTTCTACTCCTCTTAGAAAATAAAGTCTTTAACTGCTGTTTCTCTACACGCAATATCCACCCGCCTATGTTAGGCATAAATTAAATAGGTCTGAATATTAACTCATTACCCTTTCCTTCCCGGTGTTACAGGTACGGTGTGAAGCGGCCAAAAATGATGTATATTACTGTATTACTGCACTGATCTCGTGCGTGGACTATGATTGATCTTATCATGTATTAATGCACATCTGTGTAAGTCGCTCTGGATAAGAGCAACAAAAAAAACTAAACAGCGGTGGGCCGAGCCCTGGCACTTCACTCCACGTGCCAGATCTCCAAATGGTCTCGCTTTTGTTTTACTGCGGCGTGTGTCTTTCCCGTGGTGTCATAACTGGGAGGAGAAAGAGGGGAGAGAGGCGGAAAGACACACTGGGCGCGACTTTGCCAAGGTGTTACCCAGTGGCAGAAGGCATAGGGTGCTCGTAAATGGACGTTTGCGCCTCGAAAAAAGGTGTCAGAAGCTACACCTCGCGCTCGAGAGAAACGAATTCCCATGCATTCGCATTCGCGTGCCGACAACGCTCCCTTCTCATTTACAACCCCCGTCTCGCAGAGTTATTCCCATTGCAATTTGTTCGCACCTTGTGAAGAAAATAGACCTCTGCGTCGGTCCCTTTGCATTGTCACTTTGCCAGTTGTGGAATGTTTGTGAATATTTTAAATTACTTACGCAAACATAATCGACTACTGCTAATTATGCCCTCTTCCAAAAATGGTCAGGTGAGATCTACGTGCACATATCACGACTATCTGCGTGCAGAATAAAAGTTTATTTATAATCCACATTTAGATGTCATATTGTAACAGCAAGACTTGGCATTATAACTCCTAGGCAAACGTGACGTGTTGGGAGGCACGAGCTGCGGCCACATTGGCACGCGTGTGTGTGTGTTGGGGGGGCGTTGTTAAAGTAAAGAGCTTTGACACCTCCCAATCTGTAGCTCTGTGTGAATTGGCTGACCACATGCCCTGGGTTATTTTCATTTTGCAGCAGTAACGGTTGGAAATATTTGGCTCACCACCGCGTTGACACTCATCAACATGCTGCACATTAAACGTTTGCCATTCGTTTGGTGCACGTGGGGGTCAGGGACGGTTCAACCCACCTGACCACTCTTTGGAAAACCAGGGAGAATTGGAGAAAAAACCCCGCCCCTGCCCAATTCGATTATATTCATATATTTATACAATATGACCAATCATTGTCACCCAATCATAGTCCCCAGCACCTCGATCAGTATAGCGGTGTGTTCTACAGGTGTATTTCACGTGGTTTATTTAAGTTTCCTTACATGTGAATAATTGATTGATATTTATTGAATTCTGTAAAATTGTTTGAGGAGTGAAAGAGAATGCGATATTTTGGCAGAAGCGCTGGTTTAATCATTTACCTTTGTACTCAGCTGAAACCAGGGTCTACATTTACATGTTACATTTTAGGCATTTAGCAGACGCTCATATCCAGAGCGACTCACACAGTTTACATTTCTTTACCTACAATCCATTTATACAGCTAGATATTTTTACTGAAGCAATTCTGGTTCAGTACCTTTAGCTCAAGGGTGCAATGGCAGTGCCCCCCACCTGGGAATCAAACCAGCAACCTCTGAGTTACACGCCCTAACCATTACACTACACTGCCGCCAATAACGTCCAATGATGACCAATCTTCTCCTTCACTGTATTGCACTTATGGCACACATGGTACTTAACATAGGAATATACTTTATTAGTCATGTTACACAAGGTAGGCTAATTGGAATGAGTCTTTTCCCATATCTCTCCTAGGGTCTCAAAGAACCACAGGAGGACGGCAATGTCTCTTTTGCCGCAGTTCAGAGATTCAGTTCTCTTTATGTCTCGTAACTACACGGGCAAAAACTCCAGGGAAAATATTAGGCTCTGTAGATTTTGACCAATTGATGACCTATTTCATAGCATAGCCTACGAATCGTGCGTCCTGAAATACCGCTTTACTCAGTAAAATAAATGATTGACTTTTTAAACTTAGACGCAACAAAAGAACAATTGAGTCAAAGTTTCCTAGCCTCTTAAGAACGACGGAGTGCAACGTCATTTCATTAAACAAAAATAATGAAAAGGAGCAGATGCGGAAGATAAATTTTTTTTAGCCTACGTTATTGTTCGTATTCATGAATAACAGAACCATAATAGTCTTTTTTGCACAAATCATTCCGTGTCGTGTACAAGAACAACTGATTTATTTATTGCCATTATTTCTTATTATGCTACCAAAGCGTGATGTCATAAAATCCCAACCACATTCAGAACATGTGACATTAGTACTTGAGGGGAAATAATGCAAGAGAGAGAGAAAAGTATGATAACAGTGTTCACGTGTATTTGCGTTTTTCGACATAAAATGCACGCACCGAGTCTTGCTTAATTTATGCAAAAGCCTACTCAGAGCTAAATGTATGCTATTCATTAAACTGGTTTCTTCAGATGAGAATGATCACGCGCTTATGTGTATTGCAGATGGGGTTTCAAAGCCCGCCAAAAGAGAAGTTAGGTTTGGTGGTCATTTTGGCCGAGAGGCGGTAATTTGTATGTCGTTTGAGTGAAGGCGGCGCACTTTGCAGCCACTGACCGCTGACCTCGGGCTAAGAGCGCAATGCTTGGCGCGAGGGGACGCACACGCTCAGACCAGGAACTGGTGTATCTGGACTAGCCTAGACTACTGTCAGAGAGAAAACACAAAACAACACGCGTCGAATACTCTGTACATTTTTACTAATTGTCATCACCACTGCTTTCATTTCTAATCCTGCATTTTGTGCTATGTATCTATGTTGAAGACTGTCCAAAACCCCCCAAAACAATAACTTTTCCTTCCCTGTGTTACAGGTACGGTGTGCAGCTGCCAACAATGATGCCTATTACTGTATTACTGCACTGATCTCTTGCGCGAAATATGATTGATCTTACCATGCATTAATGCACATCTTGCAAGTCGCTCTGGATAAGAGCGTCTGATAAATGCCTAAAATGTAAATGTAACACAATGTGGTTCTGTGTGGCTCAGTAGGTAGAGCACGGCGTTGACAACGCTTAGGTTGTGGGTTCGATCCCCACTGGTGCCACATATACTGAAAAATGTATGCATTCACTACTGTAAGTCGCTTTGGATAAAAGCATCCGCTAAATGGCATACATATAATACAGAAGGGTTTAGTAGTTAAGTCAGGTCGATGCGGTAAAATAGTTAACGCTTTATAAACGGAAAGAAAAAACCCGCTCTGCGTCTCTGTAACCGGACATTGACGATGATGAGCAGGATCACCATAAGTAAGGATGTTGAGGACGATGATGTTGGGAAACATTTTTTTTTTTTCACCATTATAAATCGAAAACTGTACGAAAAATTAAAAAACAAGCCAAGTGAATGCCATGGCCATGATCGCATCGCATGGATGAGAAGTACAGTCGCGAGTCACACGTTCTACAAGTCGATACAGTTCATGCTTATGTTGACGCTGACAAATTATTCCAACCGCGACAGAACCAATAATTCTTTATTGAGAAGAGAATACAATATATTACGCGTAGACACACTACAATGCATACAATGTGAAACATTACGACAATGTATACGGCATAGGCTACGTAAATTAAGTATCCTTCAATTAGGCGAAATTAAATAGGCAAATTTTATTATTACCGATGAATAACATGTAAACAAAGCCTTCATTACAATTTAGTCATCTATCAATACTTCCACTTTGCATCGATTCTCCCCACAAACAGTCCCACAAATATTTGAACTAGGGTTGGGGGGAGAATACTTGATGAGATAATCTATTAGTGTCAAATACCGGATCAGGGGTCCTGGTTGTTTGCAAAGTGCAGATTTAGGGGCTAAGGAAGTCATTTGGAGTACTTATTGGTCTCTTGTTAAGTTCTAATGCCGTCACTAGTTGGTTCAACCCCAATCCTAGTGCAGTAAGGCATCGGTATTAGAGCACCTATAAGCGGATTGTCCCGTCAGAAAGCATGTTTACACCTCGACCTTTTCAAACACACAATTACGCATTCACCCATTGTACGCGAAATATCCCAGAGGCTGACGGATGGCCGACTGTCAAGAATAGGGCTATACATAATTAGTTATTGGCTTAAAATTGCGTAAATCATTAAAGCACACGGGGTTTGGTTCTCGGCTTTGGTCTAACAAGCTCTTCAGCCAGTAATTGAGTAGGCTACTATAGTACACTTGAATAAAACGAATTAAAATAAAACGTGGGATAAATTTAACTCAGAGGGAACTCAGTGGTTGCAAAGTTCCAAGCCAAAAAAACAAACAAATTCGTTTTTAATAGAGATAGTTGGACTACTGAAGCTAAATCTGGGGCCCAACTAATAATTTAAGGATGTAGGCTACTTTAAAAATGCTAATGTACAAAAGTAGGCATCCTAATACGTTGATTTTAAGCAGTTCAAGTTGTAAGGGCACTGGTTCACCTTATGGAAATCTGCATGATTTGACGCAGAGAACACTATCGAGAAATTGCTTAGTGATGTTTGGTCAAGAGGACACAACACACAATGTTCAATGCGTCCGATTTTCCCAAGGTACTGTGAGCGGGGGGCCGAGCATTTCACTGCGCAAGAGGAAACCGCGACTTGAGCCACCGCAACCAAACAAGGAAGTAATGAAACAAGGGCTTTGACGTTTTCATAGCAGCCCTTTGTCAACTGTGGAGAGCGGAGTGAAGGGAAAATCATTCTCCCACCATTCTTCTCCTGTCACGCTCAACACAAGCCCTTAAATCTAAAAGAAATAAATAATTCTACGTCTTTCCATTGTGACACCGGTCGGATTTTCCATTAATATTTTCCTTTTTTTATGTAATGTATGCCATTTAGCAGACGCTTTTATCCAAAGCGACTTACAGTACTGAATGCACACATTTTTCAGTATATGTGGTCCCAACTGTTGCTACCTCCTCACAAAGCACCTAGAGACACGAGCAGTGTTTCGGTTTTGTGATTAACAGACAGGACTAAAATAGGACTGGAGGGTCAGTTTCAGTTAACACAATTTCCTCTTGAAGAAACACACAGTAGCACTCAATTGCCCAACAAACACTGATCTGATGTTCACACACAATTGTTTCACAGAATTTCACATTCAGTCTCCTGCCAGGTGACACATCTGGGCCGCAGCATATGAGTGTTTGTTATTCTAAAGGTTTGAAGGTATTCAACACTGCCAATTTTCACATTTTCCATGACATTTCAATGACAAATTAAAGGTTTTAAAAAATGTTTTGCGACTGATGCAAGAATGGACTTTACTTTCATAACTTAACACGTCTTGTTGCCAGTGCAAATACGTATCTCATTCTGTGTTTGTGTGTATGTGTGTGAGAGAGAGAATAGCCGTGGCAAGTGGCAACAACGGTGGCAGGGGAGCAGACATTTTGCGGTAACGTTATCAGAAAAGAATAAAATATATACAATAGCAGTCAAAAGTTTGAGCACACCTCCTGGAAATTAGGTTTATCTGATAATTAACAATGTTTTATACCATATACGTTTCTGTAAATACTTGAAAATGACAAAAAACGCATGTAACAATAAACAAAAGGAACATCAAAGCAATGTTCAAGAAAATTGAATCTTGGATTCCTCAGTATAGCTACCCTTTGCCATGATAACAGCCTCATAAACATGGGCCATTTGGTTATTAAGTTTCAGGAGGAAATCACCCGATATGTCTTCCCAGCTCTCCTGCAGCAATTCCCAGAGACACTTGTGGGGTACTTTGCTTTGCCTCTTCTGTCCAGTTCGTCCCATGCAAGTTCTATGGGATTGAGGTCTGGACACTGGGCAGGCCAGGTCATTAGTTTGAGTTGTCCTTCACGTTCCTCCTTCACCAGATAGTTCTTGCACAACTTCAAGGTGTGTTTCGGGTCATTATCTTGCTGAAGAATGAAGGAGTGCCCGATTAGCCATAATCCAGATGTAAGGTGTACTCAAACCTTTGACTGGTACTGTATATAACGTTACATGGAATCAGAAATGTGGGTGGTGTGTGTAGTGTAATGGTTACGGAGCTGGGCTTGTAACTCAGAGGTTGCAGGTTCAATTCCCAGGTGGGGCACAGCTGTTGTACCCTTGAGCTAAAAGTACTTAACCTGAATTGCTTCAGTAAAATATCCAGCTGTATAAACGGATTGTATATAAAGAAATGTAAACCTTCTAAGTCGCTCTGGATAAGAGCGTCTGATAAATGCCTTAAATGTAAAATGTAAATGTAAATGTACATTTCCACGACAGAATAATTTTCAATGATTTTCAGGGTTTTTCCCTGATGCGTGGGAACCTGGTAAAAAACTGTTTTCAGGTGAAGAGGTGCAAGAAGAGACAGACAGTAACACATCGGGAACAGAACCAGGGCGCAGCGCAGTGAACCACCACCGTGGTTTGTAACAGACAGAAATAACTAATAAAGTCTCATCTCTACGGACATATTCTGCGCATCAAGATTTTCCAAGAGGGAAATAAGCACCAAATGACACCTGAACATTTACACAGGCACATCTGAAATTCAAGAGTGTTAACAGTCCACAGCCCCTGATGAGGACAACAATACATTTTTTCATAGGATCCGTTCCAATGGTCAGTTTGGCATCTTAAAAATATATATTTTCATATTTTTCCCTTGTTTTTCTCCTAATTGAGTGGCCGATTACACCCTCTATTTATTTTGATTTACCTCGAACTCCGCTTCTTCGAGACGGAATTATCCCCCACCCACGTTCTGGAGACTACCTTACGTGCTTCACAGCGGACCCGAGCCGGCTCACCCTCCCCCTCCCCCTGGGGCGGACAGCCAAACACCGCCCCTGATCGGGGCTGATGACCAGGGCCGGTCTGGTAGAGACGGGTTTAGAACCACGTCCCTGATATCTTTTGAGGAAATATGAATTGAATGCAGTCCAAAACTCGAGCCACGCATCAGTCCTGTGATCTCGTTGAACCCCAGGGGCACACGTCGCTAACAGCACACAGAGTTGAGTCAGGGAACATGCGCCTTACAGGCTGGTTTGGCAACTCCTCATGGAACAAGTCCAGGAGCGTACAAGGGTGTAGATAATGAATGAATGAATAAATAAAGAACTTAGGGGCCGTTTTCCAGCACACAGAGGGGAAACAGGAATGAGACACTGAGGACAAAACTTCATGGATGTTTTTGCCAAATCGCCACCGGAGGGTCGATCTACAGACGACTCGTGAGGGAGAGGAACAGGAGAGAAGAGGCTTCTGGGAAGAGAACGGACGCTACACCATCACCTCAGATTACACACAGGTGTCTGTTCGGCAGTCAAACACGCATGCATACTGTCAGTAACATGGAGTTGTCATTTATTGGAGTCTATGATGGTTTGCAGGTCAGTTGCATTTCACAGGACATTTGACAAGTACACAGAACCCAGAGCGGGGCGCTCAAAGACACCGCCAGCGCGGTCTCTTCTCGTTCGGCTTGCCCTCTCCCTCGCGATGTAGATCCCTCAATGGCTCGCGGCGTCCGTCTGTCCGCGGAGGAAAGACAGAAACCCCACTCGGGCCTTCAAGTCCGACGCACATTATTAAACGCTGTCGCCTTGCCGACAGCGGTCTCGGGCAAATTGATTTTGCCAAAAAAAAAAAAAGCGATGACTGATGGAAACGTGGGAGTCCAAAGGCCCCTCCCTCCCTCCCTCTCTCTCTCTCTCCTGCTGGTCCGGGCCTTAGTGCGTTTGTGTCGCTGACAGAGACTACAGTCAAGAGGGCTCTCCTCACAAAGGCTGGCCGATCCCCTTCAGACAGTTTTTGTTGATGACAGCAGAGTGACATTTAGGGGGCGATCGATCAGAGGATGGGCCCACCCCCCCCACCATGACAGGAGTCGACAACAATGTTCGCAAACAAAGAACCAATCCCACCCTTTAAAAAAAAATATCCAAGTTGTGCCTTCGCCACTGTAGAGGAACTGGATGTTGCTAGGAGCCCCGCCCCAAAACTGCTGTGACACTCCCATCGTGCTGGAAGCGGACTGGACGGTTAACCCCTCCCCTCCCCCACCCTCACCCCCCCTCTGGATGCCCCTCCCCTTTCGCCTTGAGGAGGGGCTGTGATTGGTGGGAGTGACCGCGAGGGGGGCGGCTCACTGCTGCTTGGATCGGGACCAGAAGCGTCCGGCGATGGAGCCCAACGTCATGCTCTGCTTCTTCTGCCGGGAGAGCTCGGCCAGACGCTGCTCCTCCTCCTGCAGCCAACAAGACAATTTAGTAGCCAATCACACCCTCTCTCTTTTCATATCAACCCCCCACCCCTCGTATTGTGAGCTCGCTGCCGTAACCCTGAGACCGGCAGTGACAAAGGCGATGTACTCCGGTACACAGAGCCACTCCTATACGCAGCGAGCTCATATCGGCTTCCCTCCCCCCTTCCTGGGGCGGACAGCCAATTGCCAACCACCACCACCATTTATTAAGAATACCACAGTCTCTCTATCTGTGGTATTTTTAAAAACAGATATTAAGTAAAAATGTTTTTTAGAAAAGAATAACTAAACATTTCCAGGGGGGCTGAGATGAAAGACAGGAGGCTAAAGCCCCCCTAAAGAGGGTGTAAAATCACCCCTGGTCACCACTGGGAGAGAGCACTGGTCTCGTACCTGGGCCAGCTGGGCTTGTCTGCGTTTGAAGGCGTCGATGGGGTCCTCTTCATGGGCATAGTTCTCTAGGACGGAGCGAACATCCTCCACACCACTGAGGGCAATGGCTGCGGAGGGGAGGGGAGGGGGAGAGAGAGAGAGAGAGAGAGAGAGAGAGAGAGAGAGAGAGAGAGAGAGAGAGAGAGAGAGAGAGAGAGAGAGAGAGAGAGAGAGAGAGAGAGAGAGAGAGAGAGAGAGAGAGAGAGAGAGAGAGAGAGAGAGAGAGAGAGAGAGAGAGAGAGAGAGAGAGTGAGCTGGTTTTGGGCAGTGAGTTCAGTCCTCTGTGTGTGTGTGTGTGTGTGTGTGTGTGTTTGTGTACAAACATTCCCGTGTCAATCCTTCCATGTTCCATCTCTGTGATAGTAACCTAGACATTTTTACACAGTTGTCTGCCAATACACCAGTTGTTGTTGTTGTTGTTGTTGTTAATGAAGAGGCCAGAGAAGTGTCTGTATTAGAGATAGCCTGCACCTTTGACCCTAGCCTAGAGGAAGCCTTTATGACCGAGGTCATTAAATACCAACCACTCCTAAATACCATCTCAGAGCTAGGCTATAGGTGCAGACTATCCGTTTTCATATTTGGCAGCCTAGGACATACTCACAGGTTGGTTGTTAGAGGGTTTCAACAACTTGGGATGCCCAAAAAGGGGGCTAAAAGGCGAGCTAAATATTGTGCTGTCTCTGCTATCATTGGCAGCCGCCATATATGGCAGAGACGCTGCTACTTATACCCATAAGTGATGTGTTTTGTTTTGTATCTTGAAGATCTGTGCCATGATTCTGTGAATGCAACTTTACTGCACCTTCAGTATTTGTGTCCTTGTATGCTTTTCTTTATGTGGACATGAATAAATTGTTAAAATGTGTGAGTGTGAGAGAGTGTGTGTGTGAGTGTCAGGTCTCTCACTCTTCAGGAAGGCCGCCAGGTCGTACAGCGTCCGGTCCTCTGAGTTCCCGTCCCACTTGCGCAGCGCCAGCCCATTAAAGGGCTGCAGACTGAAGGCCTCGCGCTTACAGTCCACCACTATCACCTTAGAGGTGTCCCTGTTCAAACAAGAGACATCCTACAGAGAGAGAGGGGGAGGGAGGGAGAGGGGAGAGAGGGGAGAGTGGGAGTATTCTGTTCAGCACAGCGATTGCACAAGTAAAATATTTGGACAACAAAAATTCCTGAATGGTGCAAGTTGAAGAAGAATAAATAGTGCACAACATGACAGATCAAGGGCAACACGCCAACCCATTTCAAACGGTCATTAATAGCATTAACATTACATTACAGGCACCACAATTCAGGTTAAGTACCTTACTCAAGGGTACAACGGCAGTGTCCCACCTGGGGATTGAACCTGCAACCTTAACGTTACAAGCCCAGCTCCCTAACCATTATACCACACTGCCTGCTATTAACATTTTATATATTATGAAACTACTCACATAATATAAGCCAAGTATGCTGTGCAGTCCCAGGCAGGTCGGGACACAAGCTAACGCCCTCATACTGCACTCAGATAACATCGCTAAACACGATGGCGCTGAGATCGCTGCTGTCGCGCCCAAATCTGCCTGTGTACGGCCCGAGGGGCGGGGCCTAACTCACACTCTCACACACACACACACACACACACACACACACACACACACACACACACACACGAGCACACTTCTCTACCATTGATCCCCCCCACGCTGGCTCCTGCCCCTCCCTCCTCAAACACAGCCCCTGGGGGAATGGCAGTAATCTGGAGCAGAGGCAGATGTGGGTAATTTATTGGGAATGCTCAGGAGTGTGGCGATTTGGGGGCCCCTCCCCCAGGTTTCCCATGCCCCCCCCCCTGCCCGTGCCCGTGCTGCGCTTGTGTCAGCCCCCCAAGGGGGGTACAGATCACCCCCTTGATTGAGCAGGGGAAAACACTGCGTCCCAGCCCATCTGCTCCGCGCCAAACATCGAGACCACGCAGGGGGACAGCTGGGCCCGGAGAAAGTGTGTGTGTGAGTGAGTGAGTGAGTGTGTGTGTGTGTGAGAGAGAGAGAGAGAGAGAGAGAGAGAGAGTGTGTGTGTGTGTGAGTGTGTGTGTGTGTGTGTGTGAGAGAGAGTGTGAGAGTGTAAGTTAGGGTGTGTGAGTGTGAGTGAGAGAGAGAGTGTGTGTGAGTGTGTGTGTGTGTGTGAGAGAGTGAGTGAGTGTGTGTGAGTGTGTATGAGAGTGTGTGAGTGTGTGTGTGTGTGTGAGAGTGAGAGTGTGAGTTAGGGTGTGTGAGTGTGTGTGTGAGAGAGTGAGAGTGTGTGTGTGTGTCTGAGTGTATGTGAGTGTATGTATGTGTGTGTGTGTGTGTGTGTGTGTGTGTGTGTGTGTGTGTGTGTGTGTGTGTGTGAGTGTGTGAGAGAGAGTGTGTGTGTGTGTGAGTGAGAGTGTGTGTGAGTCTATTAGTGTGTGAGTGTGTGTGTGTGAGAGTGAGTGTGAGTGTGTGTGAGTGTGGGTGAGTGTGTGAGTGAGTGAGAGAGTGAGTGTGTGAGTGTGTGAGAGTGTGATGAGTGTGAGAGTGTGTGTGTGTGTGTGTGAGTGAGTGAGTGAGTGAAAGTGTGTGAGTGTACATTTTACATTTACATTTTAGGCATTTAGCAGATGCTCTTATCCAGAGCGACTTAGAAGGTTTACATTTCTTTACATACAATCCATTTATACAGCTGGATATTTCACTGAAGCAATTCAGGTTAAGTACCTTGCTCAAGGGTACAACAGCAGTGCTCCATCTAGGAATTGAACCTGCAACCTCTGAGTTACAAGCCCAGCTCTCTAACCATTACACTACACTGCCAGCCTGGAGGTGTAGGTAGTGTGTGTAGGTAAACCTACAAGCCTATTCCGATTTGATTAGTCACTAATGAGGGGCACAGCAGACAATCTACCTGTAACTTCATATCAAAAGAAACTAAATGAATTCTAGTCACACCCCCAGCGTTGATCACAGCACTGCACATTCTGGCGATGGTGTCGCCTCTGGAATCCCCAATAACATTTGAGAAAGTCAAACTGTTTCCATTAAAATACTCCACACTGGCAAATCACTTTGGTGCTGATTGCAAAAAAATTTGGGCCAGTTTTCAATAAAAAAAAAAAAAACATGGAATAATGAGGAACAACAGGAAATGTTCTTCATGAAACTCTCAGAGAGATTCTGTATGCAGAAATCTGTACAGAGAGAGGGAGAGAGACAGAGAGAGAGGGAGAGAGAGAGAGACTTGCACTGAGAGACATCTGTGGTCTACGGGATGTTCCAGTAGAATTGGGAGAAGTTGTATTATTTCTGTGTGAACACCATCAAAATCCAATGTGAACAGACAAGGCCTCAGGGGAGCCTTTTGCTTCTCTCTCCCTGCCTCTGTCCCTCTGTCCCTCTGTCTCTCTCTCCTCTCTCTCTCTCTCCCGCTCTCTCTCCCCTTCTCTCCCTCCCTCTCCTCTCTCCCTCTCTCTCCCTCCCGGCCTCCCTCCCTCCCCTGTTGATTTCAGAGGACCAGATGGGAGGTGAAGGAGGAGGGAACGGAGGGAGAGGGAGGGAGGAGAAAGAGAGAGAGAGAGAGAGAGACACAGAGAGAGAGAGAGAGAGAGAGAGAGAGAGAGAGAGAGGACAGGAACAGAAGGAGGAGGCAAGAAAGAGAAAAGAGTGTGGATGGGGTGGAGGGGGGGACTTGGACTGTTGTAATGTGCACTTGCACTGTTGTAATGTGAGTGAGTGTTTGAGTGAGTGTGTGTGTGTGAGTGTGTGTGTGTGTGAGTGAGAGAGTGAGCGAGTGTGAGTGTGTGTGTGAGTGAGTGAGTGTGAGTGTGTGTGTGTGTGTGTGTGTGTGTGAGTGTGTAATCAGGGCGGGCAGACAGGTGGTTGTGGGGGAAGGGGAGGGGGCGTTGTGTCTGAGTGACGGCTGTCTCTCCCCTTCAAAGCGTCCCGGAGCCAAAGGCTTGCCGGGGCAGCCTCTCGTTAACCGAAGAGACGGACCCCGGCCCCTTCCGCTGCGCACGGGTAATTTAAGACTTCGCTGCCGAAACATGAAAGACAAGATTGGTGAAAAAAAAAAAATGACATACAGTAAAGGGCCTTTATCTTCTACAGGAGAGCGGTGCTGGATTACACCCATCAATTCTTTACGGCTTGGAATGAATTAACAGTTTTTAAAGAATGTAATTAACGTGGAAAGAGCTGACCTCTACAAATAATTAATGAGCACATTTTTCACCGACACAAACAAGTGACGCCAGACACATGACACCCTCTGGACCCCCTATTACTGCTCTGCTTCCCTTTCCCAGTTTACACTTTTTATTAGACGCTACAAACGTCAAATTTACTACATTTTGGGGGAATACAAGTTTGCTTTTGAAAACAAACCCAAATATTTTTGCCATTTTTATATTCTCTCAAACAGTTCACAACGGGGGCCATATGGGTAAGGTTCCTCATTTAAAGTAAATGACGTCCAGATATGACATGGCGAGTGTGTGGGGAGTTAATGGAGCATGAAGGGATTAACATCGATGAGCTTTCTTCAATGGGGGAGAAAATAAAACTAGTGCTCTTAGCGACGTTAAAGAAATCGCTTCTGCGTGGTCTAAAAAATAAAGCTAAAGGACAGAACCAAATTAAACTGCGCTCGGGCAAAACATTGTTAAACAGAAACCAGGACAGATGAGGGGGGAGCCTGACTTCATCTGTCGTTTGAGCGGCCAGGGAACACGGGAGAGGGAGAGGGGGAAGAAAGGAAGACAGAAGGTTAATGGGGCACCAGAAGAGGGGAGGCAAAGAAGGAGAAGAGAAGAAAAGAATGGCTATTGTCGGGGCGGCGGAGAGAGGGACAGAGGGGGATAGAGAGGGAGACAAATCAATAGACGGGCAGAAGGAGCTGGAGGGGTGCGTGCGTGTGCGTGTGTGTGTGTGTGTGTGAGAGTGTGCGTGTGTGTGTGTGTGTTGTGTGTGTGTGTGTGTGTGTGTGTGTGTGTATGGGGGGGGGTCCATTGGGTTGAAGTTAGAGTATTCGATCAGTTGTAGAGAAACAGATACGAACGTGTACCCACACACACACCTCTCAGGGCATATACACATGTACACAGACACACAGACACAGACACAGACACTCTCATGCACACACGCACACGCACACGCACAGAGCACCAGCCCTGAATAAAAACATCAACAAGCCCCTCCTCCCTGAAAGTTGTGCCACTCTGTGCTTCCCCTTGAAAATTTAAGACTAATATCATATTCTTCCCATTCTAACACACCACTAGTGGTCACTAGAGAATAACCGTATAACCGTAATGATGTAATAACTGAATGTTAACTGAATGTTACTCCAGAGGGGAGATCTAGAAAGACAGCAGACAGCAGACAGCAGTGGAAGACGCACTTGAACGCGTGGAGAGGGCGTGTGCGCTCCCTCCACACTCCGCTCTTTCTGCTTTCGGCCTCCGACTGTACACACAGTGAACACGGCACAGAAGACTATCTCAGGCACGACCATTTACTGCATTCCGGTATGAGGCGTGTTCCAGAGGCGTGTTCACGGTACCTTAACGTGGTGTCCTTCCATGTAGCGTGTCGCGTCCCTGAAGAGACGGTACATGACGAATCCCTGGGGATCGATGCTGTCAATCAGGGGGTACGCCGTCTGTGAGCACAGGGCACACAACACACACACACACACACACACACACACACACACACACACACGTGAGGCTGGACACGGTCAAAGTAGACACCGCAGGTTTCAAAACCGCGGGCACACAAACAGTGTAAAACATTTCCCTGGCTGTCCGATTGATCCCTGATTTAGGGTTCAGCCACGTCCACAGAGCGCACACTTGAAAACAGGAAAATGACAGTTTCAAGATTTTAATGTCTGAAAGGGGTCAAAGAATACTCCACAGTGTAAGCGGTCTAACGCACCATATCTTGGCTGGTCCGATACGGTGTGCGCTGCCTGTCAGGGACGCGGTTCTAAACCCGTCTCTACCAGGTCTGCCCTGGTCGTCGGCCCTGGTCGTCAGCCCCGATCGGGGGCGGCGTTTGGCTGTCCGCGTTTGGCTGCCCTCTGAGAATTAGCTTGCCTCGTAGAGACGAGTGGTGGAGTCATGCGGGGAGGGCAAATCTAAATAAATAAAGGGTGTAACTGGCCACTAAATTGGGAGAAAAACGGGAAGAAGAAAAAAAAATAAAAAATCTGAAACAATAAAAAATTAATAAATGTGAAAAGGTACTCCACTAGCCATGTCTACTGTCGTGGAGCGCGCGCTTGAAAAGGGGCCGACGGGACAGAGCAGGGTGCAGAGAAGGTGAAAGCACTCGACCTGCCACTGAACTCGTCAGGGTGTCGGAGGTTCTGCCCCAGCAACAAACACTGAGACAAAGCAAAAGGCGCGAAACTTAAACGGCCACAAACACTCGTCCGAGGCTCAGCCAAAACACAAACACAGAGGGGCCCTAATTAGGACCAAGACAAGAGCTCATTTGCATCTTAATATCACGCACACAGCACAGACAGAGGACTCTTTTGCCATGTTAAAAGAGCAGGCAGGCTGCAACCACCTGTTGGCACTTCTTTCAAAACGCCGGCCAATTACAACAACAATGGTGGGGTGGGGTGGGGTGTCTGCAAGGCCAGTGCCTGTGTTATTGAGCCAATAACGCGGCCAACAAACAAACAAACAAACCAACCAACAAGCAAGACAGGGGGCTGGAACAGAAACACACAGAGTAGGGCAGCCAAGACGGGTTGTGTCGATGGCTCACACGCGTGAGCTCGCAGTCTCACGTAACGGTTCTGTGATGGAGAGGCAGCCGGACCCAGCATTGAGATGGAAAGCAGAGGCAGTCGAGCTCGAAACACACACTCGCACTCACACACACACTCACACACACACTCACACACACACACACACACACACACACACACACACACACACACACACACACACACACACACACACACACACACACACACACACACACACACACACACACACTCACCACACACGCCACCACTGGGCCACAGGGAGACAGACACTGCAGGTGGAGGTGGGAGGCATTTGAGTGCGGCAGGTGTTACACACACACACAAGTGAGAGGCAAGCTAATTCTCAGAGGGCAGCAAACTCCACCTTCTTCGAGACAGAATTCACCCCCACCCACGTTCTGGAGACTCCCAAACGCTGCCCCCGATCGGGGCTGATGACCGGGGCCGGTCTGGTAGAGACGGGTTTCAAACCGCGACCCTGACAGGCAGCGCACACCATATCGGACCAGCCAAGATGTAAGTCTGAACATATAGATGTTCATCCTGAATATAAAATATAAGTCTAGGTGGAGTCTTTGCTCTGAGATGCACTACCCAGCAGTGGAATCCTGTAGGAACAGCTGTTTTTATTCTGAAGTCATCAGAATCACTACAACTGAACACAGGTGGAGGCCAAATTAGCTTGGTGTGTGATCTAGAAGGTGATTGGCTACCCCCTGAGCCAGTTTACAATTGGTATGATAAGCGGGCTGTACACTTATCAATCCAAGTTATTCTATTTTTTTAAATTAATGTTCAGTAATTTTGAGAAATTACATTTTTATCCCCAGTCGAAAGTTGTAGGGTAAAATGTGTAAGTCAAGGTGGGAAAATTCGGACTTCATACATTTTAATTTCAGGCTGTAAGGCACCAGAAGGTGAAAAGTTTGAGACGAGGTGTAGACTTTAAAGGGGCGCTGTGTGTACATGTAAGAAAACAGCCTCCAGCCTCATGCAGAATCAGAAAGCCCTGTGTGTGTGTGTGTGTGTGTGTGTGTGTGTGTGTGTGTGTGTGAGTGTGTGTGTGTGTGTGTGTGTGTGTGTGTGTGTGTGTGTGTGTGTGTGTGTGCTGCTCACCATGCCCGTCTCGGCTGTGAAGATGACGATCTCGTAGAGCGGGGCCAGCTGCTGGAACAGGTACTCGATGCCAGGCCTCTTCTTAAAGCGCCAGCCCGTCGCCAGCTGAGGGAATGCACAGCTCATGTTACACAAACATACATCATTATTAACATTTACACATCGATCCAAACGTGGAAGAGCTGACATCAACGCACGCACACTCTGTGGCTGATAACATCATGGGGACATGGGTTGGTTCATTTTATACTTTTATTTTTATAGTAATAATATACGCCATTTAGCAGATGCTTTTGTCCAAAGTGAATGCATACATTTTTCAGTATATGTGGTCCCGGTGGGAATCGAACCCACAACCGAAGCATTGTAAACGCCATGCTCTACCTACTGAGCCACACAGAACCACGCTCCACCTACTGAGACACACAGAACCACGCTCTACATACTGAGCCACACAGAACCACGCTGTACCTACTGAGCCACACAGAACAACACTCTACCTACTGAGACACACCAGAACCACGCTCTACCAGAACCTGAGACACACAGAACACACAGCTCTACCTACTGAGACATACAGAACCACACTCTACCTACTGAGCCACACAGAACCACACTCTACCTACTGAGACACACAGAACAACACTCTACCTACTGAGACACACAGAACCACGCTCTACCTACTGAGCCACACAGAACCACGCTCTACCTACTGAGACACACAGAACCACAAATACTTTTTAAAGTCTGGAAGTCTGGTTAGGCTACTTTCAGGGGAAGGGCAATTTTTATTCATTTTCTATTCATTTACGATAGAAGAAATCCTAAATTCAGACGATTAATTTGCATAAACACACAGGGTTTAGAGGTTGGACAGTCACGTACACATGTTGGGACAGGCAGGAAGTGGGGATCCTGTCCCCTTCAGCTGGGAACACTCAGCCCCCCCCAACCCCCCAACCCCCAACCCAATGACTCGTGTCCAAATGTCAGTCGGAATAAAAAAGGATCCCCCCCGCAAACATTCCACCAAACTCCACTCTGATGGAGCTCAACATTGTTTTACAGTTTTACGGTTTCCACATTCTCCCTTAATTTTGCAGAGTTATGCTTTTGGAAGAGGACTGAGAATGGGATGGATTTTAAAAAAGCGATTGCTTAGGATTTTGTATTCATTTGGAAGCCTACGGAACTGTACAGACCTATTGAATTGTTCAAACTAAGTATATTGCTGATAACACTAAAATAAATGAGGTACTTGTGTGTGTGTGTGTGTGTGTGTGTGTGTGTGTGTGTGTGTGTGTGTGTGTGTGTGAGTGTGTGAGTGTGTGACTGAGTGTGAGTGTGTGACTGTGTGTGTGTGAGTGTGTGACTGTGTGTGTGTGTGTGTGTGTGTGTGTGTGTATGTATATGTATATATACAGTACCAGTCAAAGGTTTGAGTACACCTTCCATCTGGACTACGGCTAAGCAGGCACTCCTTCATTCTTGAGCAAGATAACGACCCGAAACACACCTGGAACTATCTGGTGAAGGACAACTCAAACTAAGGACCTGGCCTGCCCAGTGTCCAGACTTCAATCCCATAGAACTTGTATGGGATGAACTGGACAGAAGAGGCAAAGCAAAGCAACTGACAAGTGCCTCTGGGAATTGCTGCAGGAGAGCTGGGAAGACATATCGGGTGATTTCCTGCTGAAACGTATTAACCGAATGGCCCGTGTTTGTGAGGCTGTTATCACAGCAAAGGGTGGCTATTTTGAGGAATCCAAGATTCAATTTTCAATTACAAAATGTTCCCCAGAAACAGCTTAGTCGTCCTGTACGCAACATTACTTCTTAACTGAAAAATTGAAGCTAAGGGGGAACCCTCTCAGAAGCCAGAACCTGGTTTATTGATCAGCTGGACTAGCTGGCTATTTAACATTTTTAAAGACACTTATATGGTGTAAAACATTGTCAATTATGAGATAAACCTAGTTTCCAGCAGGTGTACTTACACTTTTGACTGGTACTGTATATATATATATATATATATATAAAGCAGTTCCATGTGCATCCTTTGTGCAAAATGTTCCCCAGAAACAGCTTAGTCGTCCTGTACGCAACATTACTTCTTAACTGAAAAGTTGAAGCTAAGGGGGAACCCTCTCAGAAGCCAGAACCTGGTTTATTGATCAGCTGGACTAGCGGGCTATATGTATGGCACTTTATAGCTGGAAGTCCAGATTCATTTACGTATGAAAAACACTGTTTTTCACATAACACTCAAGTAGGAAAATGTGTGAAAAAATCCAATCACCAAATCATTAATATGAGGGATAAGATTGGGGAAAAAAATAAAATGGGGCTCTAATTCACCAATAGAAAAAATGAAACAGCGTTCTAATTCGCCAACTTCTCTCAGGCCAGAAGATCAGATGCATAGTTTCAAGATGCAGCCCTTAACTAAACAGTTGACTCACACACAAGAAGCAGATCAGCTTTGCACTGAGATTGTAAGGCTTGATTGTTTGAGAATTTGGCGCTTTTTTTTCTCACCAGTGTTGTCCCTCACAACAGGCATCTTGAGTTCCCTGCTCTGAGCTCTGATTGGATGAGGGGCACCTTATGGCAAATGAGTGGGGGGGCTGTCTGTCTCTATCTCCATTTAGTGACATACAGTTGATGCACTTGTTGTCTTGTACAGGTCTTTTTAGCCTGACTCTGTGACAGGGGAAATCAGAGCCCTGAGAGAGTCACGCTCCCTGGCTGGGGTCTGCGGGGAAGCAGGTGTCTGGTTACGGGCGTGGCACACCTGTTACCTGTGTGAGCGCGTGCACACGGCCGACACAGCCTGCACTGGTGAGAGGGGGCAGGACCAGCCTGCACTGGGGCCGGGAGGCGAGGGGGGGCGGACAGGTGGCTGAGCTAACCAGGAGTTCTGCCCAGATGGCCGCTTGCTCCGAGGGGAAAGGTGACGTGTGTGTGTGTGTGTGTGTGTGTGTGTGTGTGGGGGGGTAACTATGAGAATGGCTTTTGTCAATCTCTGAATACAACCTTTTCAAAAGGTAAAAAGTAAAAGTTGAAGTTACCTGTATTGTGTGAAGGCTTGTCCACCTGTTATCTTTAATGACCGTCTACTTGGCTTCTGTTCCGGGCCAGTCTACAATTTCCCCATCATTTTGTACTTTTGCTATTCACACAAAAATTGCTGCCTTTTGTGCAAAATACTTTTGAGCTTTCATTTTCAAAAGGAAAGGAAATAAATGTGTCTAAAACATGAGGTGGGTGGAAAAAAAGAACTTTTTTTGTGCAAATATTAGAGAGTTCATTTTTGGGGGGCCGTAAACTTGGAATAAAAGGTGACGCATGTACAAAACAAAGATGACAGCCATTGAGGGTGACCTGCTGCTTAATTAATGGCTGGTTAATGCCCAGCTGCTGCTGCAGAGAGGGGTGTGGGCTGGGCTCATTCACGCCGCGTGCGCTGGGGCTCAGAGCAGCTGGGCCACTCGCCAATGCCCCGGGGGAGCGCTCAATCTCAGCTGGGGTTTAGAGCTCGCTACACAAGCGCACACTCACACACTCACACACTCACTCACACACACACACTCACACACACACACACACACACATCACACACATCACACACACACACACACACACACACACACAAATGAAGTTCAGATCAGCACAAACAAAAATGTTGCTTGTCTGCTTTTATGTTAAATGTTGTCATTTTTGTCTGTAATCTATTGCTGCTTTCTTGGCCAGGTCTCTCTTGAAAAAGAGATTTCTAATCTCAATAACCTGGTTAAAAAAAACAAAAAACAACTACATTCTAGCAGTATAATATATATATTTTTTTCAATGCTTCAATATTCAGTGATATGGAAGACCAAGACAGTGTTTAGACACGGTGTTTGTTCAGGAACAACAGCATTGAGGAGTCCTTTTCCTGTCCGGTGTGAAGGACAGGGAAAGGACTTACCAAACATACCAAACATGGCTAACGTCCAGTGGTACAGGTCCATTGCTGAGAGCACAAACCTGTGTGGGTGCCGTCACTCAAAACATATAGTTCAATATTTTACACAACAAAAAAGTTATGGGGTCATATTCCTGCCAGTGACCGGTAGGAAAGGTAAGTCCATCACTTCGCTAGTTGGGCGTTAAGTTAGTTAAGTAACATGGTCTCTAGTGAAGGACCATTTTCACCAAATGGCAAAAACCGAAAGGTGATCAGTGAAGCCCCACTACCTCTACGTCCCGTATATCCCGGGAATTTCACCAGATGTGTGTGGAAGCTGTACTACTGACTAATAATTTTGCTCCGTCTCCTCTGGCAAACTGACTGTCCCATCCCTCCGGGCGCCCAGCAGCCACTCCTGATGGTCGCACCTCTTCTCTGTCCTGACCCCTCGGTGGTGGAACGACCTTCCGCACTCGGTGAAGGACCGCGGAATCACTGGCCATCTTCCGCAAGAGACTCAAAACCCACCTTTTCAGACTCCACTACCACTGACTCTGTACATTTAACTAATCGTCATCACCACTGCCTACATGTTTGATACTGCTTTTTGTAATATGTAGAAGACTGTCCCAAAAATAAAAATTTTTAAAAATCGACTAACCTTTTCCTTCTCGGTGTTAAAGGTATGGTGTGCAGCTGCCAACAATGATGTCTATTTCTGTATTACTGCACTGATCTCTTGTGCGAACAATGATTGATCTTACCATGCATTAATGTACATCTTGTATGTCGGCTAAATGCTTAAATGTAAAAAACTAATACCCCGAGAGCCAGTGTCTCAGACGCCCAGCGTTGGGGGCTCTCTGGGACCAGGCGATGGACAGGTTTTGGGGGAGAGAGAGAGGGCGGCCGCACGTACCGACCACTCTGGATGTAGCAGGACGTCGGTGAGCTCCAGCACCAGGGTGTAGGGAGGCTGGTAGTACGGCTCCTTCAGGGGGTCAGGGAGAAGTTTGGGGCTCGTGGGTTCTATGATCATCTGAGGAAGAGATAAAACAATGAAGACAAAACAATGAAGACTTCGCACGAAGTAGCCAATCTCAAAAGACAAAGTTAGGGCCTCCTGGGAGGTCTAGCGGTTATAACGTACATCACCTTTGTCACTGCCGGTCTCAGGGCTACAGCAGTGAGCTCACAATAAGAGGGGGATTGATGTGAAAAGAGAGGGTGTAAACCGTAGTGGTGTAACGGTACAGGTATTGGTACCGGACCGTTCGGTACAGGACTTTGGGTTCGGTATGCACTGTGAACTGAACAAATGCAGTCTTGCTTTAACCACTAACGCACGTGTGGAATTTGTTTTGTGTGCTGATGCAGCAGTATTGACAGACATTTTTATTTGTTTCAGAAAGAAAGATATGTGCCTCACTTTGTTCAGTACATTATGGCCAATTAGCCACTGTTTACAAAGTTCATAATAAATGAAAAGCAATTTTATGTTTTGCATTTCTTTTTTTCCCTCCGCTGTACCGAAAACATACCGAACCGTGACTTCAAAACCGAGGTACGTACCGAACCATGATTTTTTTGGGTACCATCACACCCGTAGTGAATACGGGCAATGGCTGTGGGCGTGTGCTTGAGCGATCTCTCTCGGTGAGGGTGTGGAGGAGAGACCACCGCGATGTCGCCGCCACGCTCGAGTGAGCGGCGTAACCGATAAACGCACGTCGGAATGTGAGTGGTGCAGATGGTACGACCTTGCGGGGGGGTTGTTTGCTGTCGCTTATCCGCCCAAAACCTCATAAACCTCATAATCCCATAAAGTGCATCTGCAGGGGTGAGGGTTTGGACATGTGGCGGGGCGGGGTGGTGACGCTGGGCGAGCTGGCTTGTTTGCGGAGATCAGAGAGCACGGTGTGGTGGAGGGTGGAGGGAGGGAGGGATGGAGAGAGAGGTGGGCGGGGGACAGCAGCTGGTGGAATCTGCCCGAGCCATCGCACTAATCAGCCATCCTGCACCTGCACCTGCCCCTCGTCTGGCCCACTAACAAGTGGAGGTCTGCGCAGATTTTATTAGTTAGATCATCCCAGATAAGGCGACTGGTGTTATGATATACAAGGGGTTTTACATGCACACGCACGCACGCACACGCACATGCACGCCCTCTCTCTCTCTCTCTCTCTCACACACACACACACACACACACACACACACACACACACACACACACACACACACACACACACACACACACACACACACACACACACACACACACACACACGCACACACACGCACACGCACTCTCTCTCTCTCTCTCTCTCTCTCTCTCTCACACACACACACACACACACACACACACACACACACACACACACACACACATAAATAAACAAACAAACATACACAACAACAGACACCCACACTAAACAAACATACACACACATACCCACTCTCTCACACATACACTCCCTCTTGAACACACACTCATTCAAAATCAAGAACCTGCGTGATTCTGCGTTTGATTATTTAAATGTTTCTGGACAGTTCCACCAGAAACTAGCTTACAATAAGCGTTAATTTACTCCTTCTGCAAGTTCAGAACAACAGACAGAACTCGGACTCTGACGTTGCATTCACCCACCTGCCTGTAGTCTTGGAAATACTTGAAGGTCCTCTTTAGTTGCTGGATAACTGGAACGTCTGCAGAGAAAGACAGGTCGGGACAGAGGAACTACGTTTACTGTGGAAATTCAACAGTACAAAAACCCAACCGTTCATCTGTGATCATACCAAAGCAGGCTCCATGGGCCAGAACCAACTTGTGACCCACATTCATGTTACCTAGACTGGGCAGAAGATTGGCACCTCTCTCCAGAGCAAAGCCCTTGGGTGTCTGTCTATGTTCTTATCCCTACCACTCCATTGCTTGTGTGGTTAACCACAGATACAGGCAACGGCCTAAATAAGTGAAACAACAACATAAAGGGTCTTAATAGGGCCTCATTGGCTCACCACGAGCCGCCAGAACAGCTTCAATGTGCTTTGGCATAGATTCTACAAGTGCCTGGAGTTCTATTGGAGGGATGTAACACAATTTTTTCCATAAAAGATAGCATAATTTGGTGTTTTGTTGATGGTGGTGGAAAATGCTGTCTCAGGCACCACTCCAGAATCTCCCATAAGTGCTCAATTGGGTTGAGATCTGATGACTGAGACAGCCATGGCATATGGTTTACATTGTTTTTATGCTCATCAAACCATTCGGTGAGCACTCGTGCCCTGTGGATGGGGGCATTGTCACGTCACGTTTCCTTTATTTTAGCAGTTACCTGCATAATACACATATTATTATAACAGAAAAATAATATCACAGCCCGTTCGTTCAGACAGGTTTTTTCACTCGATCACTAGGGCTGCCACCACCGTGCTCTGGCAGGCGCAACATCTGAGGCACGACTCATAGCTAATCGGAGATCAATCACTCATCATGTGACAGCTACAGGGGCTCTTGGGTTCCAGAGTCCAGCACTCTAAGTGGGACGTCCCCCCCACACACCTACGCCATGTGTCCACCCCCCAAAACAGCCCGCTGGGGCCTGGAGCAGCAGGGCCTGTAGAACAATGTGTGCTGGGTTAAAGCCCCAGGAGAGCCCCCCCTCCCCTCCCCTCTCCTCTCCCCCAGTTTGATTAGTTTTAATCTATTTCATCCCAAGGAGGAACGGGAGGCAGAGGTTCGCAGGGAGCGTGTGACTGTGACCGGACTGGTAAACACAGCTCCCCCGAGATTAGGAAATTAAGCATCCCGCTGCCGGCTGGGGCTATTGACGCTCCTGCTGGAGGCTAGGGGACGTGGGGGGGTCAGGCTGGGACGGTCTGTGGCAGGCTTTGCTGGCATTTGTTATGGTAATGGAGGAGGGAGGGAGGGGGAGAGAGAGCAGTCGTGTCGCATCCACAAGTGACCCTCGCACGTGTGGATCTTCCCAGTCGGAAAGCATCAAGGCGGCGCATCGCATTGCCCGAATGGCCACGCATGGAAGTGAAGAAAGCCAAACAGCTGGGAAGGGGGGTGTGTGTGTGCAGAGGCATTGACTACGGTATCGCTTAAATATTCAGTTTGTCACACAGCTTGACAAAGACTTTTTAACCCCCTTGTATCAAAGGACTTTTGCTGCTGCTGCTGCCTTTTCTCAAAACACTCTCGTAATAACTCTGGACAGCAGTGTGAGACGCAATGCAGGTTTCTGTGAGGTAATGGCAACAAAGCACCGCAGGAATATATATATATATATATGCCATTTAACAGATGCTTTTATCCAAAGCAACTTACAGTAGAGAATACATACATATTTCAGTATATGTGGTCCCAGTGGGAATTGAACCCACAACCTAAGCGTTGCCAACACCACGCTCTACCTACTGAGCCACACAGAACCACAGGAACTCGCAATGGAAACGTTGCTGCCACCACACTTTAACGGAACAAAATGAGAAAGGTCAAAAGGTAAAGACACAGAAAAGGAGTCCAAAGGATAGCAAGCACTGAATTAAACAACCAAACTAAAGATCCGTTTAAGGTGTTTTTTTTTTCCTGGTAGGGGATTTGTAACTAAAGATCCCTTACCAGGAAATCCTGACACTAATTCCCCAACCCCCTCCCTCCTTACAGTAAAGACTGTAAGAAAGTGCTTAAAACAGATTAGAAAAGAAGGTGAAGGGCCTTTGAGAGTTTTGTTCTCCTGCAAATGCACAGATTGTTTCTTAAACAGGACTATTTACAGCAATGGGTCCCTGTTGTTCTCTTCTGTCCACGTGGAAGCAGAGAGGAAAGACGACAACAACAAAACAAAACAAAACAGAATAGAGTGTCAGAAGTGAAGGGGAAGCAATGCACTCTGCTCTCGACAGACTCTTTCACCCTAACCCTGTTTACGGTTGTAATGGAGAGCCGGCCCATTGTTGCCCCACAGAGGGGCTGTCGGTGTGTGAGTGTGTGTGTGTGTGTGTGTGTGTGTGTGTGTGTGTGTGGAGGGGAGTGTGCTCGCAGCAGATCGATGGTCGGGGCTCCGGACACAACAAAGGCCCCCTTTCACCCTCCACCGGTGTGGCATATGCTCACTGTGTTTGCCAAAGGCCATTATTACATCATTACTCCATCGCCTTTCTTCTCCTCCTCCATTCTTCAGGGGGTTCTTGCCTTTTTTTTCTTCTTTTTTTAAGGTTGTCAATCCCCCTTTTCTTTGGGGGTGTGATGAACAGTCGCCCGGCGCGACCCTCTGTCGGAGCAGCCTGCAGAAGAGCCCTCCCTCCTCAATCCCTCGCCCCCCCACGTCCTTCTGTTTCTTAGAACCCCACCAGGCAGTACAGGGTGCAGAAGTGTGTGTTTGTTTGTTTTGGGCTTTGTCCACACGGACGCATAACTCTGGTCTCTGTAAACACGGCGGTGTCGCCGAACGCCCTTCTCCTCTCCTCAGAAAGGGGTAAACACAAATGCTGCTCTGAAAGAGTTTGACCGTGTCCCACCTTGAGATCAACTCTCCACTGAACTGGAGGTGTGTATGTGGGGTTAGCCTCTAAAAACACTCTCAGAGAGAGGAGAGAGGGAGAGAGGGAGAGAGGGAGAGAGGGAGAGAGACCGTCTTCCTGGCTGCTATTCTCGCCTTGTCTGATGCTGGAATAGTCCTGAGCGCACCACAAATATTCTGTGGCTGGAGGCGTTTCAGCTTACTACCTACTGGGCCATGATGATTTAACAGCCAAAACAAAAAAGGGTGCAAAAGTCACAGAACAGAAATGTGTGTTACTACGCTGTTTTAGAAGGTGCATTCCAATGTGCGGTGCTGCAAGACAGCAAGCGGGGTTGGGCGCACGCTGGTGCCAAACGCCCGCGTGGCGCAGAGAGAGCTGGGCCACTCAGCCACCCGGCACACCGGCGTTTGGCACGGCCGCATCTGCCACCCGAGTCCAGAGCCAGGCCAGCCGCTGCCCTCCTCAATCACCAGGAATGCCGTTACTTGGCGTGGGAATGAAGGGGGAGGGGGAGGAGGGAGGGGTTATCAGGCCCTCTCCTCTGTTTGCATGCTGGACCCTTGTTCTGGTTTCCCCTAAGGACCAATCCGCAAAAGAGTCCCGCTTGGGTCCTCCCCCCTCCCGCCCCCCAGCCCCCGCTTGCCGTCTGCCAGTGGAGGGAGCGTAGCGCGAGGGGCAGCTTGGAGGCCTGTGTCTGTGCAGTCCCGCGGGGACTGCAGCATTTTACCCCGGCCCCTGAGGTCATCATTAACCTCCATTATGGTGTGAGGTGGTGTTGGTGCGTCAGCGCGCTGGCCAGCGCCCCCCCCCCCCGAGGTAATGGATCCGCTGGGAGAGGGAGGGTTCGAGAGGGGGGCACAGGAGAGGGGGGAATTAATTACGTGATTATTATATCAGCGCTCGATTGTTTCCGCGTTCAGATGGGCACGCTCGGACCCGGCGCTCATGGGGAATCGGCGCTAATAAAATGGTACAGCTGTCTGTCCCCTCCTCTACCCAGGAGAGAGGACAGAGATTAGCATAGCTTTGTAGTGACACCCACACCCCCCCCCCCACCGCCCTGCCCTGTGCACCATTCTGCTGCAATTTCATTATCAATGAGAGAGGGAGAGAGGGAGAGGGAGAGAGAGGGAGAGAGGAGAGGGGAGGGAGAGAGAGAGAGAGAGAGAGAGAGAGAGAGAGAGAGAGAGAGAGAGAGAGAGAAAGGGGGAAGAGAGAGAGAGGGAGAGGGAGAGAGATGGAGAGAGAAAGAAAGAGGGGGAGAGAGAGGGAGAGTGTTTTCACTCAACCTGCTGGGTTTGAATGGAGCCTGTAAGTTTGAGTGGTGGGAAGAAAAATAATAAATGAATGAATTGCAGCTTCTCAAAAATAGAAACAGAAAACCCAAGTTCCAGCAGCAGTCCAAACGTGACATTACTGTCATTAAATGGGATCAGAATTGACCTAAACAGCCTTAGAAGCTCAACTCTCCCTTCACCCCTAACTCACTGCATGTGTGTACGCCGGAGAATTGGCAAACTTCTTAAAATAATATTATGTTCTCGCCGTTGCTATAAAACGTATAAACTCAAAAACACTCAGCTTCATCCTCGATATGTAAAGAACCTCTACTGCTCCCAGACGTCCCAGAGGGGGTAACACTTAGCAGCGTGGAACACTTCCCATCGTCCCTCAAACCCAGCGCCAGTGTTTTCTCCAAAACCACTTCCTCCAGCTCCTATCATGGATCTCAGATGTCAGGCACCGGAATCTAATTTTCTGAATCCAACGAAGCCTCCAGGTTTTTCTCAAGTACATTTTCATATGCTACAGCTCAATTCACAGCTCTCTTCACTCCACCATCACAGTTAACTGAACAACTACTCATCAATTTAAAAAACGTTAGAAACGTGTACCGACACCCCCAGATCAGGTATGAAATGTGCACGCTGGAACTTATCCCCCATTGAGTTATCGTTCCCGTATCAAGGCCACATGTTTCTGAATTGCCCCCCAACCATTACCAATACCCAGAGGGAGTCAGAGTGGAGGCTTTCTACACTTTACACTTGGGTCAGTGGTGGAATCCCTAAAACAGTGGTGGGGTAACAGACGTGACAATACAGGGAGAAGTACCATCAGACCGCAGAGGGGACAGAGGTGCGGATCGACAAGTGGGTGCCTTTCTCTAACCGGCTCAAACGCTTGACTGTTAAAGAGTGGCAAGTCAAACCCAGATAATCCAGCACCTGAGTGATATTCCGTCCATATTTTTAGCATAAGAATTAACAGTTTTCCTTTGTGTCGTGGGAGACCTGGCCTTGATTTCAGAAGGTTTTAAACTTTTTTAAACTTTTTTCTTGTTTTTCCCCCCTTTTTTTCCCAATTTTAGTAGCCAATTACACCCTCTATTTATTTAGATTTACCCTCCCCACACGAGTCCGCCGCTCGTCTCTAGGAGGTAACCGAATTCTCAGAGGGCAGCGAACTCCGCTTCCTTCGGCACGGAATTTGCCCCCACCCACGTTCTAGAGACTCCCGTACCTTTTCAACTCAAGGAACGGACGATTGGGGGTTTCAGTGACCAACCTTTGGGGCAAAAACGTGGAGCGTAGCAGCACCCTCCAAAAAACTAATCAAACCAGCATTCTGTGGCCATTGAAGCCAATCGCCTCAAATTCAATCAGCATTTGTCCTTAGGGCCTTGACCTACAATGTAATCATCAAGTGTTCATTTTCTTACCATAGGCAAAAACACAGGTTTGCAAGTTCTTTTGTGACGGCTGAACTTGCCAAACTGGTTATGTGTGTGAAGAAAAGCACAAACAGGTGAATTTAATGGCGAACCCCCAGGCCAATACCCCGACGCTCTCGAGTGATCAGTGCAGGAAGGTAGCACACATTCCGTTAGGGAGGGTGTGAGACACACAATGGAAAGTCTTGGGCCCATATATACAAAGATTCTAAGAGCAGGAGTGCTGATCTAGGATCAGTTTAGCCTTTTAGCTCATAATGGATATGGTTAGGATATGGACAAGGGAAACCTGATCCTAGATCAGCACTCCTACTCTTAGAATCTCTGTACATGCGACCTCCTGGACTCTTACGGTCTTAGCTGTCCGTCTGGCCTCCCGGCTCAGCCCACCAAGGCCTCACAGGACAGAGGGACACACTCACACTCAGAACAACAGACAGAACTCGGACTCTGACATGGCATTCACCCACCTGCCTGGGTGGGACAGTTTTGGGGGACAGACGAGGGAGGGGGCGTTTGGTCGTGGGGCAGAGGGCCGCATGGCACCAGGTTTGGGGTGTTTGGGGGGTGTGAGGGGTTTGGGGTGGGATAGTGGGCCTATGTGGGGTGAGGAGGGTGGGAGATCAGATCAGCGTGGGGCCATAATCACACAGGCCAGACAGAAGGTGGGTGTGTGTGTGTGTGTGTGTGTGTGTGTGTAAGTGTGAGGGTGTGTATGTGTATGGGGTGGGGTTGGGTGGGAGCTATAGAGCTATAGAGGTGGAAATGGGCACTGGACCGGTCGAGGGCTCTAAAAGCGCAGGGAGTGGGGCCGGGGGTTGGGGGTTCACAGCTTTCCAGGATCAATCATCCGACACGCGTTCAGATGCACAACACTCCGCCACGCATAAATATACACACACGCACGCACGGACACATGCACGCACACATGCACGCACACACACGTGCTCACTCTCTCTCACACACACACACCAGGTGGGGGGGGGGGACCTGCTGCCAGACGCGGCTGAATATTCATCAGCTGGGAGATTAATTTGGGGTAACAGTGGGATGGAGTGTCACACAGCGTGGATCTGTGACTGCAACACACACACACGCGCACACACACACACACACATGCACACGCACACACACACACACACACGCACACGCACACACTATCTCACGCACACACACACCCCAGATGTTTATACACACGTTCCACATGAACAAAACCAAGGCAGTGAAATCACAATTTCCCACGTTGCAACGCATTTATAGCAATATAACACTGCAGCATTAATAATAATAATAATATATAATAATAATAATATATATTTTTTAATTACTCACCATGGTCAAACTCATCTGGAATCTGTAAGGACAGACAGACAGGCAGACAGACAGAGAGTGAGAGAGGGACCCATGCACAAATTATATTGCAGAGCCCTGGAAAAGGGCCATGTTTACAAACAGCACCATCTGGGTGGACTTGCGGGGTCTGTGGGAGGAAACACAGTTTACCGGTGTCTGGTGTCTGGGCACACTTGGGTCATCCTCCGGAATCTGCCTTTCAGGTAGTGATATATAATATATATGCCATTTAGCAGACGCATTTAGCAAATGCATACACTTCTCAGTACGTGTGGTCCCAGTGGGAAACGAACTCACAAACTAAGTGTTGTCAGGTAGTCCCGAGCTTGTCTCACCAACGTACAGGCATTTGGAGCAGTGACATGGGGCCACACTAGCGCTGATCCCGGAGGACCTGTTTGAGCTTTCCTTTCACACAACTGTTGAGACTACGCTTACACGTTGGTTAAGTCGATCCTGGATCGGTTTGGAAGCAAACAGTAGAAGGATAAGGATGAAGATTTGGAGTAGAGGGGGTCACTGAATCAACCTAGAACCAGAAAACATCTCTAGAGATCTAGAGACGATATTATTTATTCCGCTTCAAACCGGCATGAAAATCCCCCATTCACACAGCAACACCTTTCTCTGGGGCTAGGGAGATGAAATGTGAATCTCGAGGGCACAACAGCACAACAGTCTCTCCTGGCCTGGGACTCAAACCCACAACATTCAGGTCCAGTTACCAATCCTATAGAGCCCTCTGACCTTTGCTAAAAAAACATTTTAAAGGGCATTTTGGCCTGCGTTTTGGTCTGCAAATGTACAGTAGGTCAGTGACTGTGTGTGTGTGTGTGTGTGTGTGTGTGTGTGTTTGCTGCAGTCACAGATCCACGCTGTGTGACACTCCGTCCCACCGTTACCCCAAATTAATCTCCCAGCTGATGAATATTCAGCCGCGTCTGGCAGCAGGTCCCCACATGGGGGTCAGGGGGGAGGGGCCACAGGACAGCGTCCCACTGAACAGCACATGCTGCATGGAGGGGCCACTGTGGGAACGGGGGAAGGGGAGGGGCGCCCCTGTGTGTGTGTGTGAGTCTCTGTGTGTGTGCGCGTGTGTGTGTGTGAGTGAGTCAGTGTGTGTGTGAGTGAGAGTGTGTGTGTGTGTGTGTGTGAGTGAGTGAGAGTGTGTGAGTGTGTGTGTGAGTGTGTGTGTGTGTGAGTGAGTGAGTTAGTGAGGAAGTGTGAGATCTTTGAAGATTAGGTGCATTTCTGTGTCTGTGTGTTTAATTCTGATCCTCAAAGATCAGGTGTGTATTTTTGTGGGCGCATTTTCTGAGGATGTGGCATCTTCTGATGAGTAAGACACAATCAGTTTCCAAACTTGAAATCGTGTTTCTTTCTGTGCAGCCAGTCGCTGACTGCTTCCCTGATAACGCTCCACTACCACCGAGGAGCACTCTGTGATCCTAACAAATATTGATTCATAAAAAAACGCATACGCCACACCATGGGGAAAGGCCTTTTTCTTTTCTTTTCTTTTTTTAACCATGGTTGTCAATGATAACCAACAGAAGTGCTTTTGTTGTGTGCCTCCATTGACAGTGCTGCACTACCCCTTGTGGTGAAACAAGGACAATGCTAGAACTAATTGACATTTTACTAAATGCTAAAATGAGTTTAAATTCAGTCGTCTAGTAATCGAGAGCACTCCCTATAATGCAACGGAGTTGATGAAGTTAAAATGACATAGTTCTGAATACTGAGTAAATAATGTTTCTAATATAAGAATAACATGAATGTAATTAAATAATATACGCCATTTAGCAGATGCTTTTATCCAAAGCAACTTACAGTAGTGAATGCATACATTTTTTCAGTATGTGTGGCCCCAGTGGGGATTGAACCCACAACCTAAGCATTGCCAACGCTGTGCTCTACCAACTGAGCCACAGAGAACCACGAATACATTTTAGCAATAATGAAATGCTCTTGATCAGATCAGAACTTATTTTTTATGAGAACTTCCGTAAAGAAAACATAAAGTCTACAATGCAGAGCAGCAACTGTGATTCCAGTACACACAGTGAGCCTATCCAAAACCCGAACTGACAGCACATTCGGAGTTCAGTGTGGAGTCGGTGAAAAATGTGCCAACTGCGCCCCCTGCTGGTACACTGAAGGAGGACCACGCAGGCCCACAAAAGGAGTTTAACATGGCGGCAAAGCTCCAAGTCCCTTGCCGACTTGCATAAACAGCACTTGAGTTTGACAGTAAACAAAGTTAAACTAATCCATAAAAAAAGTCAATTTCCTGTAGGTCTGACTCAGATCCGCCTCACTACGGGTGGTGCAGTTGTTCCTGAGAAAAGATGAACATTTCCTGGACTTCCTTGAATAAAGCTGATGAAGATATTGACCGAGGCTTAACCTGACCGAAGCATATTGACCGAGTCTGCCTCTTCTGGCAAACTGACTGTCCCATCCCTCCGGGCCCCAGGCACCCGCTCCTCGCGGTCTCGCCTCTTCTCTGTCCTGACCCCTCGGTGGTGGAACGATCTTCCGCAATCACTTGCGATCTTCCACAAGAGACTCAAAACCCACCTGTTCAGACTCCACTACCACTGAATTTTGTACATTTAACTCATTGTCATCCCCACTGCTTACATGTTTAATACTGAATTTCTTGCAGTTTCTTCTTGTTTAAAACTTTCTCAAATTTGAAACCCCCGTCTCTACCAGACCGGCCCTGGCCGTCAGCCCCGATCGGGGGCGGCGTTGGCTGTCCATCCCAGGGGGAAGGGGGAGGGAGGGTGAGCCAGCACGAGTTCGTCGAGGAGCAGGAAGGGCGTCCATGGTCGGGTTCCGTCTCGGAGGGGACAGATCTACCGGCCTGGGAAACATTGTCTCGTTACGCGGAGGATGGGCGTTGGACTGGTGGGGGAGGGAGAAATGAGATAAATAGAGGGTGTAATTATCTATTAAATTGGGTGAAAAACAGGGGGAAAATCTGAAGAAAAACCCCCAAAAATGTTCAGATGCCATCAGCATTCCAATGCCCATTTGCCCTGACGTTGAGAATCCTGGGGCACAAATGGGGCAGTCCAATAATATTCCTGTCCCAGAGAGGTGGTTTCCAGAGCAAACGGCTTCTGGACAGGAAGTACTGTAGTCCACAGCTCCTTATGGTGGCGAGTTGTACTTTATTCCCGTTTTTTCTCCCAATTTGGTTGCCAATTTACCCTCTATTTATCTCAATTCACCCTCCCCCACGAATCCGCCGCCCATCCTCCGGGTAACGATAGATCCACCTCCTCCGAGACGGAACCCGACCACGGACCACTTCCTACTCCTCGACAAACTTGAGCCGGCTCAAGTCCCCCCCCACCTCCCTTACCCTCTCACATCCGCCGCGGCACCTTCCACTTTAGACTGTCCTCTGGTGCACCTCACAGCCTGCAGGATGGTCCAGCGCCAGGACTGTGATTCAGCTGGCCGAGTAGCCCCCCGCTGGTCAATCGGGCACCCGCACTCTGCCGGTATAAACCTGCACCGTGTCCTCCAGGACGCACAAAGTAACTGGTGTCTGTGCGAGCTTCACTTGCAGACAGCGGTGTGAAAAGGTTAGTCTGCTGATGATCAGGTGTGTCGTGAGGAGAGCATGCACTTGGGCTGGCAGTGTAGTGTAATGGTTAGGGAGCAGTGTAGTGTAATGGTTAGGAAGCAGTGTAGGGTAATGGTTAGGGAGCAGTGTAGTGTAATGGTTAGGGGGAACTGAGTTTGTAACTCAGACGTTGCTGGTTCAATTCCCAGGTGGGGGCACTGCCGTTGTACCCTTAAGCAAGGTACTTAACCTGAATTGCTTCAGTAAAAATACCCAATGGATTGTATGTAAAGAAATGTAAACTGTGTAAGTCGCTCTGGATAAGGGGGGGGACTCATTTGAACAGCGCTGCTCAGAACTGTGATGATTCCCCATTACACTAGAGTCCCAGGTGTGCTCATTTACTGTGTGAATACGGTGGAGCTGGCGTGGGACGAGGCTGTGATTGGGTGTTGGGGGGGGGGGGAGGGAGGGGCACACTGGGTCACTCAGAAAGGGGCATGTGAACGCTCGTTTAGGGACAGTCCCGTGCAATTCACACTGGGGTGCCGCGGAGGGTGGGGGCCCTGGGAACCTCTGGGACATGGTGGAGTTCCCGAGCCCAGGTTTACCACCTCACACCCGGCCGAGAGAGAGAGAGAGAGTAATACTCTGAGCCTGGTTGTGTGTCCTGAAGCCCCACCTGCATCTCTAACACCCCATTCTCTCCTCATCCTGGAGGTGGAGGGCTGATTCCCATGACCCTTTTCGGATAGCGGACTGTGTGCTGTGAGTGTGATCGGGACATTTTAAATTTTTTACATTTTTAGGTATTTATCAGATGCTCTTATCCAGAGCAACTTACACAGTTTAGTGAAAGTACACTATTTTTTTGTTTCCCCTCTTTTAAATACAATCCATTTATACAGCAATTCAGGTTAAGTACCTTTAGCTCAAGGGTACAATGGCAGTGACCCCATTCTGTACATCTAGCTAATTATCATCACCACTGCCTACTTGCTCAACACTATGTATCCCAGCTTACTCCTCATTTAAAAAAATAAAATACAAAAAATAATAATTTACTAAGCTTTTCCTTCCCAGTGTTACAGGTACGGCATGCAGCTGCCTGCAATAATGTCTATCGCTGTATTAACTGCACTGATCTCTTGCGCCAACTGTGATTGTACCTACCATGTATTAATGCACATCTTGTAAGTCGCTCTGGATAAGAGCGTCTGCTAAATGCTTAAAATGTAAAATGTAAATGTACGCAGACTAGAGCCAGTTCCTGAGAGGAAACAATAAAAAAGAGAACAGGGCCTCCAGCTTCTTCTCAGGCCAACACCTGCCTGCCCCCAGCACGCCGGTATCCTCTGAGCGCTCAGCACACTCCCACAGCACAGAGCCCTCCTGCCGGAGAGGAGTGTGCCTCTTTGATGTTCCCGTGTCCCCTTCTGCCCCCCACAGTCCAGGCTGGGGCTGATCTGCATGCGTCCTTCTGCACCAGGGTTCCAGAAGTGTGTCCCTTTGATGTCCGTATGTCCCGTTCCACACCCCAGACTCCGGGCCGTGTCTACGCTGTACCTGGTCTCACGTCAGGATGAGAAGTGTGCCCTTTGATGTGAAGTGGGTGACCAGGCACACACTCTCTCATGCCAAACCTGTGAAGTGTGTCCTTTGCCTTGCCTGAAGCCAAAAGTCCAAAGTGTCTTTGTGGCCTTGTGAACAGGGCAGTGTTCAGTTACACACTGTACCCTTCTCACACCTGGCAGAGGAATCAGGCTTAATCGCTGTGAATGGAGCCCAGTTCACACGGTCCCAATCACAGGGACCGTGACCGTCTAAATACATTGAACGGCCCTCTACTGACATAAAACTAGGGGTGGGTAAAAATTCTTTAAATCCAGGTATTGATCTCTACATTATAAAACAAGAGCAGATTTCGTTTTTTCTTTTATCAAGAATTGCGCCTGTAGGTGTCACTCCAGCGTGAGAACATGTTCTGACTCGGGTGCTGAAATCCCGAACAGATATAACGCTATAATAACACAGCGGGGATTGAACAGTCATTTTTTGTATCATTTTGATGCAGAATTCAGTTCCCTGACATGCCATTTGTCATGTATCTAGTGTTTCAAGTTATTAAATAACATATTCCGATTGTAGTGACGAGTAGAAGGACACCGCCAGAACATGAAAACAAGCTAACACACTAACAGCACGTTAGAGCTGGCTGCCACAGAGCTGCAGTTCGCTCATGGCTAGATAGTAAATGTATTTTTCCCCATTTTGTCCAACTCTCGCGAGGTCTGACTGAGACGAGGTTTCTCCGATGAGCATCTCTGCCAACGATAATGTCAATCAGTCCTCAAAACATCATCACAAAACATCGATCAACAGGGTTCCCCACACCCTGACTGACCACCTCGAAGTGCATTTTGGCATGTGTGTGTGTGTGTGTGTGTTGTCTGTGTGTAGCGGGTGAGCTCTGGTACGTGGAGCGTCCGCTGCAGAGGGTGATGTCGATAAGAGTGCGATTAGTTCCCGGAGTTAGGGACTTGAGTCTTTAGCTCAGCGGGCTAAATCGCTCTCTTGTCACGTCGAGATCCTCGGTTCGAAACTAGCTGCAGGCAGAACCAACTCTGTTACATGTGGTCTGTGTGTAGACTCCCTTTACTGCAGACTCACGGACAGGCACTGACAGACAGAGGGACGCAGACTAGAGCCAGTTCCTGAGAGGAAACAATAAAAAAGAGAACAGGGCCTCCAGCTTCTTCTCAGGCCAACACCTGCCTGCCCCCAGCACGCCGGTATCCTCTGAGCGCTCAGCACACTCCCACAGCACAGAGCCCTCCTGCCGGAGAGGAGTGTGCCTCTTTGATGTCCCTGTGTCCCCTTCTGGGGGCTGATCTGCACCAGGGTTCGAGAAGTGAGTCCCTTTAATGTCCGTGTGTCCCGTTCCACACCCCAGAATGAAGCTATGCTGCACGTGCCTGCCCCATGAGAAGTGTGTCCTCTGGGGTGTAGAAGGGGACACCCAAACATCAAAGTCCAGGCTGTACATGCTTTGCATGTGTCCTTCAGCACGAGGTTCGAGAAGTGTGTCCTTTGATGTAAAGTGGGTGACCAGGCACACACTCTCTCTCAGGCCAAACCTGTGAAGTGTGGCCTTTGACATGCGTTCCCTTCCACACCCAGCACCAAGGTAACAAAGAGGAGCAGAAAAATAAGTGTGCCCTTTGATGTGTGTCCCACGGCCAGTCTCCCAGCCCCAGGGTGTGGGGGGCCGCAAAGCAGCTGACACGTTGGTGTGAAGTGTGCTGGGACAGTGGAGGGTGACAGGACTGGGGTAGACGTGTCTCTCTCAAAGAACATTTCACCAAAGCAACAATTCATTCGTCACAGCCAAGTTTTACCATCGGATCGCAACAGCCCGTGGGAAATATTTTGGCGAGTTTGTGGGGTTAAACTTAGCTTTAAACCCTAGAGGAGAGAGGATATCACCCAGAGACAAAACAAAAACCATCATTGCATCACTGCAAACTGGGTGAGAGTGCAAATGAGTCATGTGAGAGGCACTCAAACTGGCAAAGTGCCATAGTCTTTTCACAAGGGGGGTTGATGGGAGACGTAGTCCGTAGCGTGTCAAATACACTATACAATGTAAAGCTCTGGACTTCACTTCCCATCATGCACTCATGGTGCTCGGCCTTTTGAATGCACAGTTGACTACAATGGAATGTGGCTGTGTTTTTGTGCTGTGGAAGGCCCTACACAGGTGAGGGGATTAGCCCGTGTGATCACCTTTGAAAGAGCAGTCACAATCCACGTCTATATATACACTGAATCTTTATAAATCCAATCGAGACCCTTCCCTGCATGCTGATTGACACTTTCTAGCAGAATTTTCTGGAATTTAGGGGTGTAATGGTACACGTATTGGTACCGAACCGTTCAGTACAGGACTTTCGGTTCGGTACATGCTGTGAACAGAACCAATGCAATCTTGCTTTAACCACTAATGCACGTGCGGAACCTTTTTAGTGTATATTTAGTGTGCGGCTGCAGCAGTTATTGACGGACATTTTTTTCATTTAAGAAAAGATATGTGCCTCACTTTGTTCAGTAAATTATGGCCAATTAAACACTGTTTACAAAACATTTCTGTTCTGCATTTCTTTTTTCCCCGCTGTACCGAAAACGTATCAAACCGTGACTTCAAAACCGAGGTACGTACCGAACCGTGATGTTTGTGTACCTTTACACCCCTACTAGAATTGCTTTCACTTTCTAGAATATTAACTCCTCCGAGATCAAACTGCTGGAGCCCTTTCACATTCCCGTGAAGGCAGCTACGGCAGAGAGAGAGACTATCTGGATATAAGGCGGCTTTTACTCCAGTGCAAAAGTATTTTGTAAAAAAGTTTTGTATTCATTCCAAGAATGTATTTGTATGACTGTGGGTTTCAGGCAGACACAGATTCAACACGTCAGATTCATGCTGACACAAGCGATTCAAGACAACCATGTACATTTTTGTTTTGTGGAAGACCATATCCTGCTTTTTAAAGGGAATGTACCTTGTTTCCTTGTTCGTCGACCGAACTGCTACCTACAAATAAAAGGGAAAAAAAACAGGGATTAAGATGCTGATGACAGAAAACGCAGAGACTTGCAGGTGAAATAGTTTTCAACACAAAATGGGCTCAGAGCTGAGCTTCTACACACACTGCCTGGTTTGAAACAAACCACATCACATCGATTAAGCTCCAGCCTTTGCCTTTACTTAAAACTAAAACAACCTGGCCAGGTCACATTCGCTCTACGCCAACTTTCGGGATAATATCAGAACATCAGCAAATATATATATATATATAACATTGCCTGTTGATTGTGGCTTAGGCTATGTTTACACTGCAGGCCTTGATGCCCAGTTCTGATTTTTTGTCTACATCCGATTTTTTGGACCGCCTGTTTACATCATAAAAGTGACCCATATCCATTACCTGTTTACACAGTTTACGCCTGAAACAACCCGCATGCGTACACGAGGGTTTGGTTATCGATACGGAAGTAAACAACAACCATGCCGGCACAGCCATATCATTTATTGCCATATATTGCGATACATCCCTGTGTTTTGGCCTGTACCGACTCTTCGCCCCACAGGCTTGAAAGGCACGTAACCTCGGTGTTCGTCCACTGGCCTGAGCCTTCGTCCTCCATGATTTCACTTCTCCTTACACATCTGGTTGTGCAAGTGAAATGCTACACGTCATTCAAATGCAAAAATGTATAAGAGTGTCGCATTTTGAATGACGTGCATATCAGAATGACAGGGAAATTCCGATCTGTGCGTTTAGATGACAGTCGCATTGGCAGATATCAGATTCCAATCTGACTTATTTCCACATATGAATGTGGCCCAAACAGATCTGGAAAATATCCAATTCCATGTGCTTTTTTCCTGTTTACATGTTCATTTTACATATCTGATATGTGCCACATGTGAGCAAAAAATCTGAATTGGATCACTTTCATCAGACGGTGTAAACGTAGCCTTGGTGGCTGATTTCTAGACATTAAATGGCTCAATACTTTGGTAGTGCTATCTCCATGCCTGCTTAAAACTAATTAATGTTGCTCTCTGAGAGAGAGTAAACCTCACAATATTCCATTATTAATCGATAAATAATATATAACCATATAATATATGTCATTTAGCAGACGCTTTTATCCAAAGTGACTTACGGTCGTGAATGCATGCATTTTTCAGTATATGTGGCCCCAATGGGAATCTAACCCACAACCCGCAACCATAAGCGTTGCCAACACCATGCTCTACCTACTGAGCCACACAGAACCATGCTCTACCTACTGAGCCACACAGAACCACGCTCTACCTACTGAGCCACACAGAACCATGCTCTACCTACTGAGCCACACAGAAGACCTACTGAGCCACACAGAACCATGCTCTACCTACTGAGCCACACAGAACCACGCTCTACCTACTGAGCCACACTGAACCACGCTCTACCTACTGAACCACACAGAACCATGCTCTACCTACTGAGCCACACAGAACCACACACTACCTACTGAGCCACACAGAACCACACTCTACCTACTGAGCCACAAAGAACCACGCTCTACCTACTGAGACACACAGAACAACGCTCTACCTACTGAGACACACAGAACCACGCCTACCTACTGAGACACACAAAACCACGCTCTACCTACTGAACCACACTCACACAGAATTAAGAGTAATGGGGTGAGGGAAAGAAGAGGAGGAGGAGAGACAACTCACCGAATATGTACACCATGCCGACTGTACTTCCCAGGCCCATGAGCCCTGCGAGTCTCAGCACCACCTTTTTGGCATAGGCCGTGTTCTCCTTCTGTTTCTTATCGTCCCCCTTGTCCTGCTGCTTCTGGCCAGGGTCCCCATCACCCTCCGGAGGAGGCTGGCCCTGCGACATACACCAAAATGTCAAATTTCCATGATATTTCAATTACAGTTTTTTGGCAACTGATGCAAAAATTGACTTTACTTTCGTAACTTAACACGTTTTGTTGCCAGTGCAAATACACATCTTATTGTGTGTGTGTCAGAACAGCTGTGGCAGGTGGCAACAACGGTGGCAAGAGAACATTTTGCGGTAACGTTATCAGAAAAAGAAGACAAGAATATATAACGTTATATGGAATCTGAAATTTCCATGACAGAAAAATTTAATGGTTTTCAAGGTTTTTCCATGACGCGTGGGAACCCTGACACGAGTAAGCCTTGTTGAGCTTTGTGTTTGACCCGAAGCTTAAAACTTAACCTGAACAAGGTCTGACTTTACGGTTCTGTTCCGGCTGACAAAGTCGTGATTACATTACATTACATTACATTACATTACAGGCATTTGGCAGACGCTCTTATCCAGAGCGACGTACAACAAAGTGTTAACCGTAGTCAAGAACAGTTTAGCTGAAAGCCACCCTAGCGGGAAGTACAGTTCCTGGGTGCTAGGAGCAACCACATAGTTAAACTAGGACCCTGTAGGTAAATCTGTAGCCACAATTCAAAGGTAGAAATAAAGCAATCAATGCAGAAAATAATGCCTAAGCCTAATACAATACATAAACAAGTAGACGTGTAAAACTAAGCAACTATGTCCCTAAGTTAACAAAACCGGACTACGGGGAGAGGTGCACCCTGAAGAGGTGAGTCTTCAGTCGTCGCTTGAAGGTGGCCAGGGTCGCAGCTGTTCTCATTCCACCATCGTGGAGCCAGAACCGACAGGAGACGTGACCGTGATATATGCTACACATTACAAACATCGCTTGGAGGCAAAAATCTACCCGATACACCAAATATTTGTCAATAAACTGTTTCGTAACTGTATCGGACATAGAATCTCGGTTTACCACGATAAAATTGACAAGCTGGTCTCCATGACAACTTTTTTTTTTTCTGGTCTTTGTGTGATATTAATTAATTGGCAATCAAAGCACTTCGACAGCGCTCTTGGCAGCAATGGTAATACAAATGTACATTTACCCCTAATATTTTATATATATATACATTTCTGGTTACCTGACTACACCTAATGTATTAGTTTGTCATCCATAACACCGACAGTGTCAAATAGCCAATGCACCGTCCTAGCCGAATAGCTAGACAGTCTACTAAAACGAAAATGTCTGTCAACCACTAAAGATGAGTAACAGAGCGTTCAGGTATGACATTTACTACATATCTAGGTAGCTGTTAGAGAAGGTAGATTACGGCATACCCTAGTGTGTGGCGTGAATCGTATATTGCTCGCTGGCGTGTTAGCTACCTGCGCACAGACACAGCTTTCACTAAATAACCAGCCAGGCGGCTCGATAGTATGAAGATAATGTGATTTGGCGAGGTGTGCTAGTGGCCTAGCCAGCAAATGCAACACCTGTCTGGCCCCATTCATTCATCCATAGCCAACACTCTGACAGGTAAGTCAACGTTAACAAATCGGCTTCAAAACATAACTAGGGTTAACGTTACCTATCTAGTTAAAATGTTGTTGGTTGACACAGACGTTTGGCTTGCTAATAACATTCGTCACTTTGCAGGAACACCTAGATATCAAACTGGGCCCCCCTAACCAGACTAGGGAAATGTCGTAATATTAAAGAAGGCATGTCATGTACCGCCACAACCTATTAACGTTAGTACTAGCCAAGACTCACCTGACTCTTTTGCTGCTGCTGTTGTAGCCTTTCTTGGAGTATCGCTTGTGCTAGTCCACCGGTGCCAGCGCCCTCGACTGCCGCGGTGCGGTCCGTAGAAAGTGTCCGAATCAAGGCTAACACCGCAGGGGCTGAACCGCCTTTAGTCCCGTTGCCCAAGCGAAGGAGGGCCCTGGCCGCCCGGACACACATGGGGTACACAGACACCGCCGCCATCTTGAATAAGAACACACCGGTCGCAGACAGCAACGAGTGAAAAGGACAAACGTCACTGATTGGCCGCTGTCGTTTTGATCGAGCGTGAAGGCAGCCGATAAAAAACATGAGAAGGCCCGAGTCACCAAAGGAGGCGGGAGTTATAGTATCCCTACCAATAGAGTGTAAGGTACTACTGACCTTCGAAAGGATGCCCGAGTCGCCATGATAAGTGAGGGCAATGCCCCAAAACACCCAGTTTTAAAGTTACATCACCGATCCAGTCGAACATTTTACGTTAAAGCAAAGTTATTTATTATTGTGTTCTTTTTTTCGACATTTTCCATGTTGTATCTATTTCCATGCGACTCTATGCTTTAAAAAAACACGTGTTATTTACTTATTTACAAATACTGGTTATATATCCCTAGTTCTGGATTTACCAGTTTAAGTACAATAGTCTGCTGCAGTTTTTTTGCATCCGTAGTTACTTCTTGTGACCACAAGAGGAACATCACGGATTGATTCAAAACCAGTTGGTTTATTGCCATTGTAACCTTTTACAAACCTCAGTTTGCCTGGATCGTAAACGTGTGATCCCTAGACACATCGAACACATTCTGAACTCCTGCCTGCACATTATGCGTATACAAACACAGCGAGGCCGTATAGAGGAAATAATGTGCCGATATTAATTAAATAAAAATGTCAAATGAAATGTCAACATAAATAATTAAATGTTAAATATTTAATTATTAATTTCCACATGTCCGTTAAATGCGCCAATAATAATAATTACTTAATTAAATTTAAAAAAAGTGAAATGTCAACATAAATAATTAAATGTTAAATATTGAATTAGGGTTTCAAAAGTTCAAGAGAGAGAGACTGTTTCATAGTCAATGGGAACCAGATGCATGTTAATTGACAGCAGATGGGAGTAGCCACTGCCATTTAAAGATAAGGTGGACAGTTTATAAACCCGCTAAGTTCATTTAGCCTAGTGGGTCCCCATTGGTGCGTTTATCTTGCCAAAAGTGTAGGAGGACTGTCTTTTGGCCCAGCTTTTGAGAGATGTGCAACTCCACAGGCCATCACATTTGGACCTGATATATCCAGAATCTACACATCATATGTTTGTTGTCTAGGGCGTTAATGACATCATTAAGCACTTTAAGTGTTGCTGTGATACAGCCGCCATGGGAATGGAACCTTGATTGCATGGCTGAGAGGGTGTGGTATGTATCAAAGAAGTTAGTCAGTTGTTTGTTGACAAGTTTTTCAAGGACTTTTTCTATAAAAGGCAGAATGGAAACGGGCCTATAACAGTTAGGGTCTGCTTGATCTCCTCCTTTGAACAGCGGACGAACAGTGGATGCCTTCCATGCCCTGAGAATTTCTGCTGTATGAATTGTGTAAAACTGGCTGTACAGAGTAATTGTCTTATTGAGATAGATTAGTCAACTCAGCTTTGGATCAGCAAATGATTTATGAAGCATTATTCTAGTTTTTTTTTAAATATTAGATTTTTCGTAGAAGCGCAAACAGAAGTGGCAGTTGCTGCTCAGCAGCTTTAGAGAGAAGTGGCCTTGTGATTTGGTGTGTCTCATCACATGACCTTGATGGTCAACAGCGCTGTGGCTTTAACCTTGGGAGGCGGGGGGCAGGAAGAGAGTATTGTGTATTTCCTCTGTTTGTCCACTTATTCCGTCTCCATAAGCTTTGCACTACCACAAGCTCATGGCCCTCAATTAAACTCCAAGCAACTGTTCCACAGGCAGAGTAAAAGATCACAAATCATTTTTTTCAAAACATTGTAATGATGAACAGGGGCGATTCTAGGATTTGACCTTTAGGGTGGCTCAGCCCCCAATGAGAATGTGAGATGTACACATGCAAAGCACAAGCCTACATTTTTAATTAATTTACTGTTACATTCCCCAAAACAAAACAAAACAAAAACACAATGGTGGTCGCTCTCAAAATTGAAATACCTCTCTCTATCTGTGGTGTTTTTAAAAATAGATATTAAGTAAAAATGTTTTTTTAGAAAAGAATGACTAAAGCCCCCCTAAATATGGTCTAAAATCGCCACTGATGATGATCATGTTGCGAAATATTTATATCATAAATTGGATGCCCTTCCCTTTCCCTATTATTGTATTTTTCAGCCAGGAAAAATAAACTTCTATGAATGAGTAATGCTTGGCTTTGATCTTAGTAGGTGAGAAATGATTAAGTATTAATTAAGATAAGATATAATTAAGATATGCCATATGTCAATATCTCTTAAAATATCTGAATAATTATTTGTTCTATATAGCTACACATTGTTTATGTTTTTTTCATTTTTATAAGGCTTTATCATCTGATCGTTGGTATTTTCCCAAGAAGAGCAGCATGTACTGTATACCATCCCATAGCCTGTCCTTGCCTGTCTGATGGCTGAATCTGAGGGGGCTGGTCTTGGTTTGTAGTACCTGGATGGGAGACATCCTGTGAGAACCTGGGCCCGTATGTACAGAGATTCTAAGAGTGCTGATCTAGGATCAGTTTAGCCTTTTAGCTCATAATGGATATGGTTAGGATATGGACAGGGGAAACCTGATCCTAGATCAGCCCTCCTACTCTTAGAATCTTTGTACATATGGGCCCAGGTTGCTGCTGGAAGTGGTGTTGGTGCGCCAGCAGGGGGCGCCCTTTCCTTTGGATCACACAGAACAGCCGATGCCCCAGTGGAGCCACAGACACACAGCACTCTTTCAGATGAGATGTTAAACCAAGGTCTTGCCCTGTTGTGTTCATTAGTTTCCATGGCGCTTACAGGTGCTAAATCCAGAGTCCTGGTCAAACCCCTACCGTGGCTGTCTCATTTCAGTAGCCTAATCATCCTCCTTTAATTTGATTGGCTACACAAATAAGAAATTAGTTCTTCATTGACCTTCCTGATAAAATACTGGTTATCATTCATAATGCATAATGATAATATTAATACAAATACAATGGGTTTTTTTGGTTCAAAAACACTCATTAGTTTTCTAATATTGTTTATCAAATAGTGACATGTGGCATGACACCTTGTAACTTGCTCTGGAGAAGAGTGTCTGTTAAATGCTTAAAAAAAAAATAAAAATGTACTGTATGTAGTGTTTTGCAAACAGGTTTATTAAATCAAAATGTACTTTAAGTCAACAGGTGGGATTCAGAATTTAGAGTTGTGAGTATACTATCTTATATTGTTCTCAACAAGAAAAAAAAAGCAGACAGTCTCAAATGGTTAATTTATTGCTGAGCAATAACCAACAGAAAGCTATGAATACACTCAAATGGGGCCGTTACACTCTGGTTCTGGTGGGCAGTAATGGGTTTTCAAGTCTCTTCAAACCACAAAATCATTTTTATTAAGTGTCTGACTGGAATAAAGGCTGTAGATTCAGAAATACCTCCCAGTACCAGGTTTTGAGTAGCCCTGTATTAAAATGCTCTGGGACGTTAAATACAGTCACCTTTAACAGATGTGGCCCTGACAACCATCGTGCAGATACAGCCCTACTTAAAAAAAAAAAATCAGTTATTAATAACAGGCTATCAGAATCCAAACCATGAGCATTCAGAATTTAAATAGAGAATCTAGAAACTTCTTCAGTTTTCTAGTTCTCTCAACCACCAATGATCTACACCAGGTGTCTTGAAATCCAGGCCTCGAGGTCCACAGTGTCTGCAGGTATTTTCTCCAACCACGCACTACACCACCTGATTTCACTAATTAGCTCTCTTCCTGGGCCAAGGAGGCGAACTAATTATTGGAAATCAGGTGGTGTAGTGCGTGGTTGGAGCAAATACCTGAAGACACTGCGGACCTCGAGGCCTGGATTTGAATACCCCCTATCTACACCAATGGTCTTCCACCCTGGTCCTAAATTTCTAACATCCCTCTAAGTCTCCTGTTTCTGAAGGAGAGCCCCTTTCAATCACTGACAATGAATCAGCCACATGTTTAAGGGAACTTTGGTGATTGACACTGCAGTGGTATTCAGGTGCCGTGATTAAAATGCTCGATAATAAAATCTCAAAATGGTTTTACTTTATGTTTCAATGGCAATTCAAAGAGCATTTTACTGTTGTCATAAAGTAGACATTATTTAAAAAATATTTTAAATCTATTCCAAACTGAAACATGAATGTTGACCCTTCACATTGTGTGCAGGTACAAAAGCAACACAATGCTGAAATTTTGAAATCAACACGCCCTTATTCTGAAATCATTTTAAAGACAGCACCTGAATAGTGCTGACACACCAATAACCTACAAACACTACAAATTATAATCGGGAACTGGTAATTTAGGGTTATACAGAAAACACATTTGGAGGAACATCTTCAGAGCCAGGGTTGGACACCACCCAAACAAACCTCTTCCCTTCAAATATCTCCATCCCCTTCTCATCCACCAGTTATTTTACACCATATGGTGCACAAATTTAGATCAAAGAACAAAACAAACACTGGTATTTTGGGAAGAACTGTATGAATTATGAATGTCTGGGGAACATACTGGATTAAATATCGATGTGTTGTGTTGCCGCTTCAAGGTCTAAACATTTTTGATATTTGGAATAAATATAAATTGTAGACATTTTGAACATTACTTGCAATGCATTATGGTACCTGTAATTTCATGGCATAATGGGCTTTAATTGAATGAAGGGGAAAACAGCAAACATCCCACACCTTTTTTAGAAAGGCGAGGTTTGGGAAAACAGGTCTGTTTTTAAAGCGAAGTAAAATTCAGAGGCCGGTAGGAATCAAGGTTAAGTTCAGCACGATTCCATGATTTTAAAATCAATGCCTCCATGCTGGGGTTCTTGGTCTGATCTGTGTGTGGTCAACAGCAAGAGCTGACCTCCTCCGCTGCTGCCTTTTCTCCTCCGGGCCACAAGGGGGCGCTGTTGATTTTAGAGCCAACTCTGGCAGCCTCATTCTGAACACTATCGCTGCCGAGGCGCTTCTGGATTTCGGTGGCCATGGTGAGGAAGGCCTTCTCCACATTGCTGGCATTCTTCGCACTGGTTTCCAGGAATGGGATTTGAAGGGACATGGCGAATTCCTGGGACCAACAGACCAGGGAGGAAAGAGGAAGGTTTACCGCTCTGTGTTTAAGTGTGGGCAAACGATTAAGGACTTTTGACAATTCCAAAAATGAATTTATCTAATATTTATATCTATGTATTTAGTGAGGTAGTCTTTTGTATTGTCTAATGTGCTTAATCACCTACAAGAGGAATTTGGGGAGGGGAAAGGCATTTCAGAAGACTATATGTTGAGTACCTTTCCAGTTGTGAAGTCCACAACCTTTTTGGACGCCAGGTCACACTTATTCCCCACCAGCAGCTTGGAGACGTTCTCACAGGCGTAACGGTCAATCTCCTCCAGCCACTGCTTCACGTTATTGAAGGACTCCTGGAGACAAATTGATGCTTTTTAAACACAGTCATGAAAGGCATCGTCGCATCACAACAAATTAAGCATCTCTCAATCGCTGGGCATAGATGCAGTTCTAAAAAAACTAAAAACATTTTGTAGCCAATTACACCGTCTATCTATTTAGATTTACCCTCCCAACTCTCGACGAGGCAAGCTAATTCTCCGCTTCCTTCGAGACAGAATTCACCCACCCATGTTCTGGAGACTCCCTTACGTCCTTCATGGCGGACCTGAGCTGGCTCACCCTCCCACCCTCCCCCCCTCCTCCTGGGGCAGACAGCCAAACGCCGCCTCCCGATCAGGGCTGATGACCAGGGCCGGTCTGGTTTTAAACTGCGTCCCTGACAGGCAGCGCACACCGTATCGGACCAGCAAAGATATGGTGCGTTAGACCACTACGCTATCCACTGCTCATAGATGCAGTTCTCTACCACCGGTGTGCAACGGATACACCACCTGATCAGTGACGTCATACACGATTATGATGCCGTGGGCCCCTCTGTAGTAACTGGACGTGATGGTGCGGAATCTCTCTTGGCCGGCTGTGTCCCACTGCAAGGAAAAGCACAAACACATCCGTTCACATCCTCACATCCCCATCCTCAGTGAGTACCTCTGAAATAGGGGCTGCAGTGGCTCAGTGGTTAGCAACATGGGCTGGCAAGTGGAAGGTTGCTAGTTCAAATCCCAGGAAGGCCAAACAAAAAAAAAAGAACTGGAAACTGGAGGTTAGTTCACATGTAGCAAGCTGCAACTTTTTTTTAGTCTGCAGTCTTCCAGCTGAGCAGGCTAGAGGGGGGGGATATGCTGACTGAACTTTCCCTCCCTGGGCGACAAATTGTGTCACTGGTTCCTGTAGCTCAGTTGGTAGAGCATGGCACTGGCAATGCCAAGGTTGTGGGTTCGATCCCATGGGACTGCATGTCCGTTGTTCGGATTGGGCGGTAAAAACCGAAGTCCTGACTCTCTACAGAGTTATGTGCTCATAAAAGATCCCATGGCGCTTTTCAAAAAGAGTAGGGTGTTAACCCAGTGTCCTGGCCAAATTCCCAACCAAGACAATATACAGTATATACACATAAGTCCAATATTAAATTCAATTCAATTCAAATTGTGCATTGTGCTGCGGGGCTGCTAGTTATAGTCTACACCGGCCTGGTCAGGATCAGGAGTTCTCATCTCATCTTCAGCCGCTTATTCCTAGTTAGGGTCGCGGGGGGGCTGGAGCCTATCCCAGCATGCATTAGGGCGAGAGGCAGGAATACACCCTGGACAGGTCGCCAATCCATCGCAGGGCACTACATACACCATTCACTCACACACTCATACCTACGGGCAATTTAGACTCTCCAATTAACCTAACGTGAATGTATTTGGACTGTGGGAAGAAACCGGAGTACCTGGAGGAAACCCACGCGGACACGGGGAGAACATGCAAACTCCACACAGAAAGGCCCCCGGCCTGGATTCGAACCCAAGATCTTCTTGCTGTGAGGTGACAGTGCTATCCACTGCACCACTGTGCCGCCAGGATCACGAGTTCACATCACTAATATACTAGGTCACGCCATTATACACTCCATGTAGCACATCTTGGCCAGTTATGAATGACTATATAAAAAGCAACATTCCCCATTTCTCCCCAGTTTTATCTATTTGGCAGTCATAATAAGTTGTGACTGAATGTTGAATGTTGAAATGCCCTTGGTTCCAGCTTACTGTCACTGTCAAATTAAGTGAACTCACAATTTGCAACTTGACAGTTTTCCCTTCCATTTCCACCGTCCGGATCTTGAAGTCCACTCCGATGGTGCTGATGTAGCTCTCTGTGTAGGTGTCATCCTGGAAATATTATTATTAATAATAATAATAATAACAACAATAATAATACATTTAATTTGTTATTCACCTTTCAAGAAACCCAAGGTCGCAGTACAGAGGGAGGAGTTCATAAAAGTTACATAAAATATACATTTAAGCAGATAAAAGCAACAAGAGACACATACCAAGATGACAACAGACAACAATATAAAAACACAACAGTATAAAACACAACTACAGTATATAATAACAGGAAGAGAGAGTGTGTCTGTGTCTGTGTGTCTGTCTGTGTGTGTCTGTGTCTGTGTGTATGTGCGTTTCTGTGTGTGGGGGGAGACATGCAACACATGGACAGGGTGTGTGATGAAAATGTCTATGTGGCCTGTGCACTGGGGAGATTGTTCTCCCATTTGGCCACCCACTAAACAACCAGCATGCACTGCTACCCTCTGGCCAAAGGTTCAAACCGGGCACGCAAATCATTTATCCCAACTAGCACCAGCTTCAGAACTTCAGAACATAATCACTTCACTTCACACGTCATGCCTTATATGTTCATGTCATGTCTTTTGTATTATGTTGTATGTGTATGTTGTGTTTGATTGTATGTGTATGCCATTGCCTGCCTGTATTATTGCAAAACTAATTTCCTTCTGGGATAATAAAGTATTCTATCTATATCAGCTCCTTCTCTTGGCTTAGCTGCTCCTTGCATTACACTTTGAGAGAGTTTATGCTGAAATCCTTTGTCTTTTTAAATAACATAAGATTAACACTATTGTCCCCTCTACCCAGTGTAATCTTTACACAATAAGCAGAGGTTTAAACTCATCTCCTTCAAAACAAAAACAAAACAAAAAAAATCTATAAAAAAACTATGTCTGAGGAGCAGCATGAAGGTACTCAAATCTGATTTTAATGTCTCTGTGGTGAGTCTGTGTTCTAAGATATACATCTGTGCGTAGTCTCTGCTAGGACATTATATTATATTATTATATGTCTCTAGGAACCAGTCCAGGACCAAACATGCCCACCTCTAAAATGTATAAAATGATGTGAAATATACATTCTGATCCAGGATCTGTACTTGGGGGAACCAGGCTAATATTCACCCAAAGGACTGCTTTTGTGCTTTTTGTGCTGCCAACTAAAATATGCACCCTGGGTTTAAACCTCAATAGACTGTATTTGTAACAGAAGACTTCTTATTATCTCTCATTAATGTGTTCCTGATAATGAAACCTGATGTGTGCACTCTTTAATAACCCCGGGTCGTCCTCAAAGCCTGCGGCCTCTAGGACCCAGCCTGGGTGATGTGATCCGCTGCGGCTGCCCTCCCTGTCCCGCAGGGCCGGGTTCGGCAGATGGCCTACCGCGAATCGCAGCAGCAGACAGGACTTGCCCACGCCGGAGTCTCCAATCAGAAGCAGCTTGAACAGGTAGTCACTGGGGACGAAATGATGTCATCGCGACACAAACCATCTCAGGTACACAGCTTTCGGTGCCTAATACACTTAAAGGTGCCTTAAAGGTCTTAAGGTCTCAAATGCAGTTGAGTCATTGTCTATAATTCTTCCTGTTCAATTAAAATATCAACAATGGACGTTTAAGGAAAAAAATATTAATGTTGTAGTGAAATAGCTCTCTCACACACACACACACACACACACACACACACACACACACACACACACACACACACACACACACACACACACACACACACACACACACACACACAGCAGGCCTTAGGGCCTTATTGCCCTTCCAACAAAGTAATTTCCACCTTTGGAATACATGCAGCATCTGTATCACTAAAGCAGCAATTTGTATCAAAAACACTTCTATCAAGGGAAACCCTTTTTTCCGTTCTTGTTGGCATCAAAAGGTTTTGTGCACATGACAGAATTGGTAAATATGAACGGTTCTGAATGCAGCACTCTACGCAAAGCTGGACTGTCACAACCACACCGTTACTCACTACTCTGGGTTCATGGCCAGGGGGGTATCCGAGCAGCAAGCTGTAAAAGAACCGGGACTGAATCTTCGTCCGTGTTCAGTCACCTCTGCGTCGGGCGGATGTTGTGCGTTGTGTCCTTCGCGAGGCGAGCTGCATCAGCCCAGTGCGGCGAGCTCCCACAGGCACATCACTTATTAAAGGCTGAGATTGGGTTACAAAGGGACAATTACCTGCATCTTAAAGCTGCAGCTCAGCCAGCGAGGGCGACAGCAGGTGGGAGCTCGCTAGGCCCTCGAGTGCCCGGAGGAGAGGGGGCGAGAGAGCCGCCACGCCGTGTAAAACACTCATTTTGTGGTCAGATCTTGAGGTGTGCTTGGCACCAGTGCTTGCTGAAAGATTGTGGCCAGGTTTCAGCTTCCTGGCAGGAGGGAACCAGGTTTTTGCACAAAAATGTCTTGATGGGAGTCGCAATGTTACAAGTTAACATCATAGAGGATGCAATTACCTTGACGACTGAATTTCATTCCATTACCGTTGAACTGGCCATATACAGTACACACACACACTCACACACATACATTCACACTCACTACACTCACACTCACACACACACACACACAAACACACACACGCCAGTGGTAACATAATGGTAGGTTTCAATAGATTTCTTAATTATTTATTTGCATTGCAGATACCCATCCAAGGCAAATTACAGAACATTTGTACACATCACCCATTCACACAGCTTGACATTTGACAGTTTGACCTTGCCCAAAGGTACAACAACCCACGTAAAAATGGAATCCCTGACCCCCTCTGGCCCAAATTCGCCTGGCTGGGAGTGGCACTACAGCTGTCCGCCCTAAAAACAGAATGGCCCTGACCCCTCGAGTGCAGGAGGAGGCGGGGCCCAGCCGCATGTCACTGCTGGTCTCAGGACTACGGCAGTGAACTCACAATACGAGGGTGGGGGGAATGACATGAAAAAGAGAGGGTGTAATTGGCTACTAAATTGGGAGAAAATGGGAGAAAATCTGAAACAATTTTTTTAATCCCAATTTGTTCACCATCATGCTAGCTCACACAGTGTGGTATAGTTTCCCACTCATGTCCCCATAATTTAATAAAATAATATTATGTCCACGCTGGCTGGAGATAGTGTACCAGCACACTCTCTCATACTTTGGAGAGGTCGTTACTCTCCAAAATTCATATGGATTGTGTTTCTGTCTCTTGGGGGAAAGATGCACACAAGGAAACACAACATGGAAGGACATTATAGTTTCAAAACAGGCTTGACTTAAATGCCAAAGACTGCTCGGGTCTACTGAAGACGAGCATCCAAGAGCGCTTGTAAATACCAGTGAGCCCTGTAAATATTGCTGTACAAGATCACACCATCTGTGACACAAGGAGGGTTTAACTAAGGAACTGATGGTGTGTGGCTTTAAAAACGCTGCACAGTTTGGGAAAACTAACTGGCTTTCATCACAACAAGACTGAGAATGAGAATGAGAAATGCGTTTGAAGATGTAAAGACTTCAATGACTCATATTGCTTTGCCTTGGTAAAAAACAAGTGATTTATGGCATGACTATATCATCTAAATATCAATTCCTAAGACATACAAATATAAAAGTTACACTTGGGCAGACGACATCACCTCTGTGGAAAGTGAGAAATAGAAGCACTGTTCTCACCCACTCATTTCTCTCATACAAAATAAATACAGATGAATTTACAGTAGTACCAGTAATGTTTTTATTACAACCATATGGTCTGGGCCACAGAATGCCACAAAATGCATTGCTGGGTCTGTCTGACAATAATAAAAATGAATTCTTCTTTACAGTACTGGAAAATATTCACTAACCGTTCTTTTAGTATTTTCATGAAAACAGAACAGAACCTCTGAGATTGCGGTCGATGTTTTTTTTTTTTTTCTTTTCTTTTCTTTTTTGTCCTCTCAGGACATTTTAGGTTGTAGTAAAATTGAAATCAATAAAATTAAAATAAAATAAATTAATCTAAGTACATATGCAATAGGGCTACGTAATGGTGCTCTGAACACATCATTAGTTGTGTTAATAACTACTCTTATTATTATTAAAAAGGCCATAAACATATGGCAACGTCCAACCGCACCTCCCCATCCCAAAACTTTGGCAATTTTTTGTCCAGTGACAGAGCACAAGAACAGTCAGGTCTGACTGCCACGATCAGAGCCTCGTCACTGTCACCTAACCCCCCCCCAACAAAACAACAAGAACATCTACTATCACTGACTCACCGTATAATGGTATATCTTTGAAGTAGCCAATCTACAGTCTTCTGTAAATTTAACCCTCAATTGCTATGGTTACCACCTCCAATTTCATGGCATTATTATTAAATAATAATAATTATTATTATTACACCATTACACTTCGTACACAAGTCCAGTGCCCTAACTATCACCCAGCAAGGCCCAGAGGAGGCCAGGAACCAGCCAGTGGTCTCAGTGCAGAGCGCTCCTGCAAACTTTACATTTATTCAGTGGCATTGGGCTCCTGCTAGTAGCTTATCCAGACTCGTCTACTTTATCCAGAACAGCAGTTTAACCCTGAATGAGAAACATCCCCTCCAGCTCCGACACCGTTTGCTTCACACCCTGATCCCCCTGGTCCTCCCCCGCCCCCGACACCCCCCAACCCCCGGTGTGTGGTCACTAGGGGCGCCGGTCGCCCGGGGCGCTGGTCGCTAGGGCGACGGCCGTCCGTTGAGCTTGTCCCTCATGAGAGCCAGGGCGCCGGTGGAGAAGTCTCGCAGGACGAGCACGGTCTCCTGCTGCAGCCGCAGGGAGTCACGCACAAACTCCCGCTGCGTCTCGGCCAGCTGCTGCAGCGAATCAGAGAGCAGCGCCAGCGAGCGCGACACCGTCTCCAGCAGCGCGTTGGTGGCGTGCTGCTCACGCACGCTGGCCACGGCGCTCTGGACCACCGTGTCCCGCGCGTTCAGGGCCTGGGGGCCGCGGGGGGGGGGGGGGGGGCGTGGCCTCCACCCCCCTGGGGGAGGAGGAGGAGGGGGGGGGAGGAGGGGGGCCGGCGGAGGCAGAAACGGTGGCGGAGGAGGGAGGAGGAGGAGTGGGCGGAGGAGGAGGGGGGGGCGAGCCGCCGTGGGCCGGACAGGTGGAGCTCCTCCTCGGGGGGCGGGGGCAGGAAGGGCGGCGGCCTCACACACTCACGCCTCTCCCCGTCGGAGTCGTCCACATCCAGCACCTGATCTGAGAGGGGAAATGCACAGGTGAGCAGGTAACACATACACACCTATACTCATCACATCACAAATGTAACTGTACACCCCAATCCCATTGCTGCACCTTCTTCTGTCATTTCAGGAGGACACATCCCACTGACAGAACCCATGAACCCACCAGCTGATCTGTGAACAGGGTTGCCAACTTTCTATCATCCAAATACGGGACAGAAGGCGGGGCACTGGGGGTGAAGTGGGTATGGTGTTGTACGAATGTAAATCAACACATACTGTATACTGTAACGGACACTGCTGAAGGACTCAGGAAAGTTTGCTTTTCCATGCTCACGCTACCAGCTTTACTACAACAAAGCTTATAGACGCAGAACACGAGAAACTCACAGGGGTCACCTGTTTAGACGTACAAACACAGTCACGGTTACAACACTAACCCACTCAATGACACTGGAAACTGGGTGATGGGAAACTGGCACACAAGGAATCATGGGAGACTGAACACCAGTGCTTAATTTGTGCTGGGGCCGCCCCGACAAATGCCAAGAATCCGATTTTGCGCCCCGGCAAATGTCTTACTCAGAATCAGAACCCCGGGCTCATAAGTATCTAAAGTGCGACAACAACGCGTATTTTAACAGACTTAACAGCCGAGAAACAATTTGTACTTTCAGAGTGTTCACAGAGACATCGGGAGAACAAGTTACACAGCCCTTGAAATTCTAATTTGGCATTCATATTGTTTTGTTCAAAATTTCAATTAAGTGATAGTAGTTAGTAGCTACATCTATTTTTTATTTTAATCTAACCTCCAGGTTCCTACGAAAAAAAGAAGCATGTTAATATGTTGACCTATTTTTTTGAGCGGACGTTTTATGCATTTCTTGCGCGCATGTAGCAACAAACAAGCATGCAGGCAGCTGCAGTTAGCAGGCAGACTACGTACTAATATTTATAGCCTATTACAAGTGCAAAAGTGAAGAATCGAAAATGAGCGAACACGCAGAAAGTGATGTTGCTCAAGAGCAGGATGACGACGAATTGGTTAAAAAGAAAGGGGCTCCTCTGTCGTTTGGAACTGGTTTGGGTTCAAAATCTCCGACCTCGACCAACAAACAATACTATGCAAGTTGTGTCGCCGTGTTGTTTTTGCCAAAGGAGGAAACACCAGCAACCTGTTTACCCACCTGAAAACCATGCATGTCCGTGAATATGAGGAATGTACCCGAATGCGTGAAACAGTTAGTCCAGGAGCTCGCCGAAGACAAGCCAGACTCCCACTCAGCAATCAATCAAGTCATCATTCGCTGCGGTACTCGCTATAACTCTTTCTGGTTATAGAAGGTTAAAATACATATTTTGCCTTAACTAATGTCATTTAACTAAGAAGGGCTATTAAAATGTGATTCAGATTTTTTTTCTCATATATCGTGATATCATATCGATATCGTCTGGACAGTGGAAAATATCGTGATATGAATTTTAGCTCATATCGCCCACCCCTACCTTGAAGGATCTCTTAACCACTGTTAACACCGTAGCAATTTCCAGCTCAGAGTGCGAGATAGGTTTCTCACAAAATAATCTAATCTGCACGTCAACAAGAGCGTCTTTAAAAACAGCAACCATATCGCCGCTTCTGTTTTTAACCCTTGTTGCTCCACCACTGGAAAGTTACCATTAGACCACAGGAAGGGAAAGAAATGCAGCGACACAGAGAAAGGAAAAGTTTACCCTTTTTTCCCGGGGGGGTGGGGGAGGCAAGTTGAGCCCCAGCATCTCTTATTTTACAAATTAAGCACTGCTGAACACATAACAATAACAATGGCAACCCCCAAGCTTACCTAGCATACGATGTGGCTAAGCTAACATTCATTACTACTGAACTTATTTAAACCATTACAATATGATGGGATTCTATTTTGATGTCTGAACGGTGTTTTACGGGACCAGGAACTGGCTAATATGGGACAGTTGGCAACCCTAGTGTGCGCACATAGGCCTCTTGTCATAGCATATACATCTGCAATTCACATGAGCTGTGTCAAGCCACATTGGATTTCCACCATTTTTAAAAACTAGAATTGTACCAAAGCAAAATCTATTTAGCTGTGCCAGTCACACACACAAAGCGTGGCGTACGTGGTCTGTGGATGATTCATGTTTTTAGATGAACGTAAACCGCTATCAATCAGTTAGCGGTTTGTTGCACATAATGTGGAAATTTCAGGTCAATAAATATAATATGCGGTGTACAAAACATGTGCAATATATCACCATTGTTCGAAACATCAGTTGAACCCATGAAATAAATGTGGTGGTCACAAGAAATTGAATTGCACAATTTTTGGCAAAAATTTCCAATTTAAAAAAGTTTAGAAAAAAAAATCCCCTGCATGGGAGTTTACCTTCAGTGTGAGGAATTTCATACTGCATGTCATACGATGAAAGAGAAGCATCCCCTGCAACAAAAACAAGCATCAGAGAGCAGGCACACAGAGAACAGGTTCACTCCACATCTCACCACGGACATTCAAACATCACACTGAAAAAAAATATCAACATAATTTCACTTCAGACACAAACATAAATTCTGAAGTTTCTCTAGCTTGATACTGTACAGTAGGTATTAAAAAGTATTCACCCCCCCCTTCACATTTTTAATTCTTACTTCATGGAATCAAAATTGATTTAATTGGGATTTCTTGCCACTGATCCAACACAAAATACTCATATATAATAATGGCAAATAATAAAAACAACTCAAGCTTTTTCTTACTTACAAATTAAAAACCATGCTTCACAGTAGGGATAGTGTTCTTATGTTGATGTGCAGTATTAGGCTTGCGCCAAATGTAGCACCTAACGTTGATGCCAAAAAGTTCAATCTTGGTCTCATCAGACCATACAATCTTCCTCCACTTGGTTTGAGAGTCTCCCACATGCCTTCTGGCAAAACCAAAACATTTCAAGTGAGTTTTCTTTGTGAAAAACTATTGCTATTGTTGTCTCATCTCTACCATCTCTACCATGGAAGACTGTAACTCTGGCAGAGTTGCCATAGGCCTCTCGGTGGCCTCCCTAACAAGTGCCCTTCTTGCACGGATGCTCAGTTTTGGAGGTCGGCCTGTTCTAGGAAAATTCACAGTTGTGCCATATTCTCTCCATTTCTTTATGATGGACTTAACGGGGCTCTTTGAATGTTGTTTGGTCTTTATGATGAAGCTCTTTGTTTCCATGAAGTAAGAAAACAAAATGTGAAAAATGCCAAAGGGGGCAAAGTTCATTTTGTCTTCTTATTTTAAATGTTTTACTTTCCAGACATTGTCTGTATATTACAAACTCATTTTCAATATAACATCTATCAACAGCATCCAACCATTACAGTGAAGTTTCAGATCATATACTCCATTGGTGTGTGTGTGTGTGTGTGCATATACAGTATTGTGTGTATAAACACATACACTGCATATAAACAAACACTCACATGTATATCCTGTTTAATGCTTCCCATATAGCACTGATTCGCTACAATTGTTCCACTCCCACGAAAAAAATGATTGAGAATTTTTTGTTTAGATTAAGAAAATCATAAGAGATAAAGATACAATTCGAATAATTAGTTTATCTCCTTGGTCCAAGAGGTGAGCTAATTCGTGAAATCAGGTGGTGTAGTGAGTGGTTAGAGCAAATACCTGCAGGATTTGAATACCCCTGTTCTAAGCATTTAGAAGTCACTGACTGCTACTACTTTTTGGGTGGGTAGGCAACCCTGGTCCTGGAGTGCTGGAGCTGTTTCTGGTTTTAGTTCCATCCAAGTCTGAGCAGCTGAATATTCAGAGTCTAAATGGTACAACACTGAGTGCCTCCAGCAGAGGGTCACCTGCATTCATTATGGTTAATAATTAATCCAGTGATGGAGTTAGGGGTTCAGTTGGAACAAAAACCAGAAACCCTGGTAACTCCAGGATCAGTGCTGTACCCTTGATCTTTAGGGTCTCCAATCTTATCCAAGAAGGGCCGGTGTGGGTGCAGGCTTTTGTTGTAGCCCAGCACTAACACACCTGATTCAACTAATGAAGGTCTCAAATGAAGACCACGATTGGTGGATTAGTTGAATCAGGCTTTTTAGTTCTGGGCTAGAACAAAAGCCTGCACCCACACAGCCCCTTCTTGGAGATCCTCTCAGTAGATTACATAAAAAGCATGACAATTTTGTTGCAATTGTTCGGCCCATCGAGTGCTTCTTCCAGGCAACAGTATCTAAAACAGCGAATCACAATTCATAGCACATCTACTGGATATTGTAACAAGTGAGCAGTGTTGTTATGTGAGATTGCCAGTAGCTTGCACACAGCCCGCTTGCTTGTTCTTCGTTAATTGACAGAGCCAGTCACAGACATGAGGGCATGAATGAACACAAAGTTCCAGCCATTTTGACCACATGATCTTTTAAACAAGGCAGATTATCTTTCAAATATGGGGTGTAAAAAATACAAACCCAGGAACCAGGCATACAATTACTAGCTAGCTAACTAACTTACTAGCAACTTACAACTTTATTTTAAAAGCACTTTGAAACCCGTTTTTAGCAGTCTTAGCTATTAAAGAAAATGTACTGTGCTGGTCCCATTTCAAAAAATTCAAGTCGTCTGCATTGTATTCCGACGCTGCAACATTCATATCTATTGTATTTAAACATGTAACGATGAATGAATGTTATTATTATTTTTGCTGTTTCCCCCACTGTTAGTATCCAATTATACCCCTTTCTCTTTTTCGTGCCAATCATCCCCTCCCTCGTAGGAGAACTTGCTGCTGTGGTCTGGCCAGTAACGAGCGCTGTACTGCCTCCTCCGAGCCAGTACCCGCCTAAGCCGAAGCCTGTACCATAACACACAGGACCACTCATATACGCAGCGAGTCTTTCCTTCAGCTTTTATCCCTCCCCCCTCTCTGGGACAGACAGCCAATTGCGCCCCCTAGTGGCACTCCCAGCCAGAGCCGAAACTGTAGGGACCGGTGGTCTGCCTGGTCGCCGTGGCCAGCGTCGAACGCTCTTACCGCTAGAACACGCGGGAGGCGGAATGAAAGTAATGAGGTATATTTTATGCTCAAAAAATGCTAAAACGGAGCCTACTGTATATAAAACAAACTCAATGACATGGAGTGTGTTTAAACACAACCTAACACTGCGTTGAGTGTACAAGCTCCAACACGATGACAAGTTCAAATCCCCTTAAACCCCCCCCCTCCCTAGAACGCCTGAATCAGACCCCAGACCTACCGGACGTTGGCAACGAGAAGGCAGGGTCGCGTCCCACCAGGCCGTAGACCGTGTGGGGCAGGGCGAGCTCCCCTTTGTGCACCAGCGGGGGGTGTGGGTGCAGGGGCAGGGGCAGGGGCAGGGAGACGGGCAGCCCCAGGGCATGAGGAGGGAGGTGGGAGATGGGCAGCATCACCGGGAGGTCCAGCCTGCCGTTAGGGGCGGGCCCGGGGGGCGGACCCAGCATGACGTCATCGTCGTCATCATCGTCGTCGCCGTTCTCCTCCACCCGCCCCCCGCCGCCCGCCCAGCCCCCCCCGGGGTAACCGGCGGCACTATCGCGCGGGGGCAGCTGCAGGATCTGGTGCACCATGTTCTCCACGGGCGACAGGTCGCGGGAGATACGCAGAGCGCCGCTCACGCCCCCCAGCCCCGCGCGCATCGCCGCCACCTTGCGCTTGGTGTCGCACTTCAGGTCCGACCACTTCTTGATGATCTCGATGATCTCACGCGGGCACTCGCTGATCTCGTTAATGCGGGCGGTGATCTCCGCCCACGTGCGCTTCTTCACGTCCGCCGATACGCCCCGGTTAAACTTGCCTGCGAGACGAAAACAAAGTCAGCTCTGAGCTCCTGATGTAATATATCATAATATATAATATACGCCATTTAGCAGACGCTATTATCCAAAGCAACTTACAGTAATGAATGCATACATTTTTCTGTATATGTGGTCCCAGTGGGAATCGAACCCACAACCTAAGCGTTGTCAGCACCGTGCTCTACCTACTGAGCCTCACAGAACCACACTCTACCTACTAAGCCACACAGAACCACGGTCTACCTACTGAGCCACACAGAACCACGCTCACGCTGAGCCACACAGAACCATGCTCTACCTACTGAGCCACACAGAACCACAGTCTACCTACTGAGACACACAGAACCATGCTCTATCTACTGAGCCACACAGAACCACGCTCTACCTACTGAGCCACAGGGAATTATATTCCATGTACACATTTCTTTCCATAGAACCACACCTTAAGAAAATTTACATAAAGGCTTGCTCTTAGTACAAAATGTGCTCTCCTCTGGTGAACGTTGGTGCTAAATTTGAGCGTTTGGCAAGCAGGGCTGATGTGGTTTTTCAGGTTTTTTCATCCAAATGATCTTTAGTGGTGTATTACTCCAACACACAACCAAACCAGTTCTGATGGGCCAGTACGCCCTCGTGAATCATGGAACAGGCGCTCTGACACAGGTCACAGGTCACCATCGACAGATTTAAACCAATGAAAAGAGTTTACTCTCAGAGATTGGTTGTCTGAGTGGTTGAAGCAAGTGAGATGTTGACAGCACACAGTAGGTCCCAGCCAATCACCACTGAAGGTCCCATGTCTGTCACTAGGCAGAAATGAAACACAGAGCCAATGACAGCCACTCAGCATCCGTAGTGAGATGGCCTGCAACGCTTCAGAGGTTCTGGTGTAAAATGACCCCACAACCTCTTACTGCTTCTGCTTCAATCTGCATCGTTGCAAATTTTTTTGTCAAAATCACCCCTTTGACCACCAAACCGACCATTTCCTAAAAACATATATTTTTTGTCGCTGAAGCAGAACCTAGAATAGCTGTAACTGTGACTGTAGCATAGCGGTCGTGTTAAAGCCATGAGGCCGTTTGTACCGATACTGTAGCCATATCTGGAACTGCAGCCATTTTGTAGTGGCATCTAAATGCATTACCACCTTTTACCTTGGGCTAGCCAGCCATATTCCTAAACGCCAGATAAAGTATAACAGCGAAACGCATTCATTGCAGTTTTATCAGACTTTAAAAACAAAATATCTGAAGAGCTTTCACAGCCATCTTGCGTCAGATATTTTATACCTTATAACGTCAGCATTCTAAGGCCTTCCCCTCCCCACTAGTGCGATGTTATGCAACAGCAATCCAGTGCTGTTGTGAAACTGTGGAAAGCTGATTTCTCTCTTCAACAGACTGCCGAGGTGGACTGGACCCCTGTATTCAACTGCCACACAAAGGCACATCTGATTGGCTGAGGTAGTGTCACAGAGAGACCAATGACGGCGTGTTAAAGTGACCGTCTAGCACTTCTCACCTTGAGATGGATCTAAAATCTTAAACATGTTAAGCTGCAAATGTTTGTGCCATTTTTCATGCTACCTATGTCACATTTCAGCCAAAAAAAAGCCCCAAAACCTTTCACTGCAGAGGGTCTTTAAGACCCCTAAGCCACTCCGGGACAGGGATTAGCTAATGTAGCGGAGATCAGAGACATCGGTAAGTGCGTGAATGTCCACTGCAGAGAGTGACATCGCCCCCTGGAGCTCGAGTAAGTGTGCGTGTAATTGTCTCGGCTGGAGGACCTCAGTCTACAGCTCAGTGATCTGGTGTTTCCTCTTTGTGTAGTACGGCTACACAGCAGACCTGACCCGTTACACCACTCACAAGGCGGAGCAGGAATCAACATGCACAACTTCAGATGCGGACAGCCCAAACTGGCACGGACCAAAGAGTCTTTGAGGAGATCTCAATATTACACTGATAGCAAACCAGGCAATTTTTCAATGCATGAGATTTTTAAAATGTTTCTATTTTCTTTTTCTGCTGTTTTCTCCCCGTTTTTAGTATCCAATTATACCCTCCTTTTCACGTCAATTATCCCACTCCCTCATATATCTTACGAGTTTTTACATTTGTAAAAAATTCAAAACATTTCAAAAATATTCGCTGCCGTAGTCCTGAGACCAGCAGTGACATGCGGCTGGGCACCGCCTTCTCCGATCCGGAACCCACCAAGCCGTCAATAACTCCAGTATGCACACGGGGCCACTCCTATATGCAGCGATCTCATATCGGCCATCCCCTAGTGGCACTCCCGGCCAGAACCATTTTTTACATTTTTGGTATTTAGCAGATGCTCTTATCCAGAGCGACTTACAGAGTTTACTTTTTATTTATTTATGTATATACAATCCATTTATACAGCTGGATATTTTACTGAAGCAATTCAGGTTGAGTACCTTGCTCAAGGGTACAACGGCAGTGCCCCCAACCGGGAATTGAACCTGCAATCTCTGAGTTACAAGCCTAGTTTTCTAACCATTATACTACTCTGCCTCCTATGAGCCGATTCTGGCGTGGCCGGTGGAATCGAACCCTGGTCGCAGTGGCCAGCGCCGAACTTTGTAACCGCTAGACCACCCAGGAGGCCCACGAGACTTCAATAATACAGAGGGGACACATGAGAGAGAACCAAAAACATTCTGGAGACTCCTGAGGCATACGGGGGTACACGGTCATGTGGACAGGCTGTAAGAAAGGGAAAGACTAGGGTGGCGGATAGCCGGTCCAATACAAGTGTGTGCTGTCTGTCAGGGACACGGTTCGAAACCCGTCTTTACCAGACTGGCCCTGGTTGTCAGCCCCGATCGGGGGTGGCGTTTGGCTGTCCGCCCCAGAGGGAGGGGGAGGGTGAGCCAGCTCGGGTTCGTCGTGAAGCACGTAAGGGAGTCTCCAGAACGTGGGTGGGGGAATTCCGTCTCGAAGGAAGCGGAGTTCGCTGCCCTTTGAGAATTAGCTTGCCTTGTAGAGATGAGCAGCGGACTCGTTTGGGGAGGGTAAATCAAAATGAATAGAGGGTGTAATTGGCTACTAAATTGGGTCAAAAATGGGACAAAATCTGAAACAAATAAAAAGAAAAAGAAGAAGAAAGGGAAAGACTTGCCGATGACAATGTGGCGGTTGTTCCTCACTTCGTTCAGCAGCAGCTGGACCTCGTCGAAGGTGAAGCGGGACTTCCTCTTCCTGAAGGGCATGTTGCTGCCCCCACGGCCGCGGGGACTGTAGAAGAAGGCTGACATCTCAGCGCTCCCCGTCCACTCTCCGGGCCTCGCCGTCTTCGCCCTGCCCAATTGGTGAGGGCGATCCCTCCACGCTGCAGACCTGCCAGCACAAACGATCACTGTTGGGTCACGCTCTGCTCGGTGGGATCCAATGATCCACAGATCCAATGATCTTTAAAGAATTAATTTCTGATTTTATCTCATTGTCTCCTGATTTAGTAGCCAATTACACCCTCTCTTTTCATGCCAACCCCCTCGTATTGTGAGTTCGCTGCCGTAGCCCTGAGACCGGCAGTGACATGGGCGAAGTATCGCCTCCTCCGAGCCAGCACTCGCCAAGCCGTCGACTGTAACTCCGGTACACACAGAGCCACTCCCATACGCAGCGAGCTCATATCAGCTTCCCTCCCCCCTCCCTGGGGCGGACAGCCAATTGCCGCCCCCTAGTGGCACTTCTGGCCAGAGCCAATACTGGCGCGGCCGGTGGAATCGGACCCCGGTCGCAGTGGCCAGCGTCGAATGTTGTAACTGCTAGACCGCCCTGGAGGCCCCCAGATCCAATGATCTTGAAATCGTCAGGATAGCTCATCCTGTTCCCTAATGAAGATCCGTGGATCTGTGATGTAAAATCGAACCTAGTAGAACATGACCACTGACTCGCTGCTTGGGTGTGGTGGGGGTAAAACCACAGTAAAATCAAGGACTGGAGGAAATCAGAACCTGACAACAAAAAACTATTCAACTGTTAATGGAACCAAGATTCCTCTGCCAAGTTTTAGGACTTCAGTGAAATTGGTCAGTTCTTCTAGTTAGTGGGTAAGACAAATTCTTTTTTTCCCCTCAAATTTAAACAAGGATTAGCGAAATGTCTGTCTGAAAGCAGCTAATCCGGTTAGTGAATGGACCCAAGGAACTACAGAGCAATAAAACCTTGCATAATATAATAATATATATCATTTTAGCAGAAGCTTTTATCCAAAGTGATTTACAGTAAGTGAACACATACATTTTTCAGTATATGTGGTTCTAGTGGGAATTGAACCCACAACCTAAGCATTGCCAACGCCATGCAGTACCTACTGAGGCACACAAAACCACGCTCTACCTACTGAGCCACACAGAACCACGCTCTACCTACTGAGACACACAGAACCACGCTCTACCTACTGAGCCACACAGAACCACGCTCTACCTACTGAGACACACAGAACCACGCTCAACCTACTGAGCCACACAGAACCACGCTCTACCTACTGAGCCACACAGAACCACGCTCTACCTACTGAGCCACACAGAACCACGCTCAACCTACTGAGCCACACAGAACCACACTCTACCTACTGAGACACACAGAACCACACTCTACCTACTGAGACACACTGAACCACATTACAACCTTGCATGACAAGGTTGTAAGCCATACCATGTGGGGTCTTTGATTTTCTACCAAAACCAATACCTTTCGTCCTTGTCTGGAAAAATGACTATTAAAAAGGCATCGTAATCTTTAGTATTTATTTTGGTAGTTAAATATAGGCTTATTTTTCACTGCACATTTTATATCGGCAGTCACCATTTTATAGGTCGCTTGCTCTTGGAGGTGATTTTATGGAACATAAATGCAGTTTTTTCTAATCTAATCATGTTTAACATTTGCCCATGTAAAATCAGATTAGAACAACTAGACTCACATCACAAAGTGCTAACCCCCAAACCGCAGTTAATTATAGGCCTACAACAGTTATGGAACGTTATAGTTACTTAAAATGTAAAATGTCAATGTTATAGCTGAATTAATGAAAAGCCTGTCAATAACCTGTTTGAAGTTTGAACTTCAGAGACCCTATGATAAAAATAAATAAATAGCCTAATAAATAAATAAATAAATTTACATAAAATGCAATCATAAAAATAAAATAAAATGCATCAAAATGACAGTTCATAAGATTTTGTCCCACAAAATGCGTCATTATTTCCAACGCAATAAAATGCAACTTTAAAAAGTTCGTTATTGTACGTTTTGTATTTCCCTAAAATTAAACATACCAAAACAGTGCCATTGGATATGCCGATTATCATGTGGGTGTTGCTGGATAAAAGTTTGAATTCATTCCAACTCAAATTTGCAATCAGTGGTTTCGCAGCTTGGTCAATACGACTCGTTTCCGCTATAATGTGGGTTTGGAGAACCCCGACAAGTGTCATTCCGTATTTAAATGAAAAAAATACATATTGATTGAATTAATTATCGGTGTACAAACACGTTTTCCTCAATTGCATTGCATGAATTAAAACGATACGACCCATTTTTGATGAACACCGTCTCATCGATTCTAAAATGCGCGACTCGCGAGAGGCGTTTGGCTTTAAATTAACCATTCGTTTAATTGCTCCCATATCCGATCGCCCCACCAATGCGCACAGTCTTCCTGCTTCTTTGTTGAACAGTCACCGTGAGCAACTGTAGCTATTATGTGCTACAAAGACCGGCCGAACGCCATCGCAGTCAAAACACCGCCTTTCGATTATAATCAAATTGCACAAAAACAGCTGAGCGTAGCGATAGTTATCTATCAACGAAATGCGAGCACACCCGCTGTCTTAGCGCACAAATATGCGCACTTTTTAGAAACGGTCAAGCTACTACGATTCCGTATTCGGTGTCGGTCTGCCATTTTGATACACGGCATATTTATGGTGATGTTTGTTCGTTCGCTAGCTAGCTAGCTTGCTAAGATTTCGTTGCATATCTTAACGATTGCCAACGCTACACACATGCGCGCCTTAAATAAATACGAACGGCGCAGACATTTAGCATTTCAGTACTTCGACGAGTAAGGTTAGCCGAAATTACCAGTTCAACGTTGAAATCTATTTTTTTTTCTTTGGACTGTAGACTCAAATCCAGAAACTTCGTACAGTCAGAGCCGCTGCGTTGCGCAGACTCAGCTAATGGTCGCGTTTTTTCCGCTCCACACGGACAGCGGCGCAGGCTCTACGAAGTCCTCCCAGAATACGCCTTTGGCACATCGCCCAAACGGCTGCTTTGCGTACATGCGCTCAGACACACGAAGCAAATACTTTTTAATGATTAAACGCAAATTTCACATACTATTTTAACAAAGTTTTTTTCAAACATATTTCCACCACTACAATGATTTAATTGTGCGTGGTTTGTATTTATAAAACATCCCCACTGACTGGTGATTTATAACATCTTTAACAATAGGAAGGTCAACTTGCGCTAACTTTAACCCCTTTTCGTTGTGGTTGATTCGATGACTCATTTCTTGAGAACTGCGCATAGCTAAAACAACTTCTCATATGATGATGAACGATAGCACAACAAAATAGCACAACAAGCAGATGTTCAAAGTGTCGCGTTTCCACTTTGAACCGTTAGGGGGAGTTTACGTCGTTACAGCGTCTTCCTTATATTAAGCAACGTTACATCCAAGCAAAATTTGTATAATAGTCTACTTTTGAGATCTTCAGATCTTAAGGCCCAGGTCATCACTATGACGCTAGTCTAATCAATTCTGACACAGGCATGTATTCTACAGAAATAGCTACATAAACATTTTATGGCAATCATATTTATTGAATATGGGAAGAATGCAACAATGTAGTTCATGGATGTGTAGATCAGAGGAATAAAATATTAAGCACATATGCACTAATATGATTTTGATATAGTCAAGTTTACAATATAAACAGAACTCAGAAATGAAGGCATTGTTGAAAAGGTGATGCTGCCTTGCAGTGGGCTAACGCTAAGGTACTGTGTCAACACTTGGTCCAGAGCCTGACACATCTGTTGCGATATTTGTGCGAATTTGTCGGCACACAACACACCGGCCTAATGATCAAACGCTGAGACACAGAGGATAACGTAAACATGAATTTAATAATCAGCACATCTGACATCGCCATCGTTAATATAGACACAGAAGGGCTTTCATGTATAGTAATTAGTTAAGCAAGGCTGCATAGTGCCGTCACATTGAGGGATGGTGAGCAAACGATACAAAAATACCAAGAATATTATGTCCAGCAAGAATGACAGAAACATGTCTCACATTAGATATTTAAAACACATGTTCATACCACACTGGTTTTAAGTGCTTCACTGTGTACACTGGAGGTCTCACACCACATCGACATATGTTAAAACCCAAGGCCAGACATATCTGGATATTTACAGATCTTACATCTACAGTAACATCGAAACACCTGCAGTAATGTCTGAATTCTAACCTTGGAATGCCAATGGAAAATGTGTTATATATATAGTGTATATATATATATATACACTGTACATTGTTGGGAATGATTCATTGAGCTATTTAATACATGTGACTAGGTGACACCTCCAGGGAGATGTGTGTGAAAAGGTCTCTCCGAAAATGCATTTTGTCTTTCTTGGTGCACTACAAAAACGGCACTGTCAAAAATAAAGAGCAAAGATGACGATATTCACACTGAGCTCGTTCTTCACCTCGCAGAATCAAGGTCGTTTTGAGGTCAAAAGTGGAAGAGGCGAGAGACAAGCTGGAGGGAGGCATGGTTGTGAGAAAAATGATCAATGAAAACATGATTGTTATCCATGACATGTCACAAATTGCAAAAATTGAAAACAATTCATATGAGCATGCACATTTTCTCACAATTAGTGCATGGACAGCTAATTGACTTTTCAAATGTAAAAATAAAATTAAAAAAATATAAGAACAAATATGAACCTATGGTATCTGTAGTGGCAGTACACCAGAAGCATTGTGGCCAAAAGGCCACAAGTCTCTCCATGTTGAATGGTGTTAAAATGACTGATCATTTCACCGCTGGGGAACAGAAAGGAGGGTAGGCAGGTAGTGGAACGTTCAGCCACCAGAGGGCAGCAGTGATGATTTTGGAAGAGGGCAATTATTATTTATTCAAAGCTTGTAAATTTCAGGCTAAATTTAAACCTGAGGATGATCATAGGCTTAAACATTTATATTGTATGATGTGTACTAGAGCAGGCATTATACCTCAGAAAATACCACTACTTTGCTGGATAGTTTGCTTTGATGGGGAAGATTGCACTTTTGCACACTCTCACATGAAAGACTAGAGCAACTGAGAGCCAATACTCTATGTGTACTGAAGATGCATTGTGGCTGAGAGAGTAGTGCTCTCAAAGACATGTTGAAGAGTGGGCAAGCGCACTGTTCCTATCTCAGTCCCAAGGTTACAGGCTTATTCATGTCCTCTTGTAGTGGGTGAAGGAGCACGACTTGAATATGCCTGTGCAAGTGTGTGTGTGTGAGTGTGTGTGTGTGTGTGTGTGAGAGAGAGAGAGAGAATGTGTATTTTTCTTGAGTGTGTATGTTGTGTGTATCACTGAGAAAAAGTGTGATATTTTGAGTGTGTGTTGTGTGTGTGATTGAGAGAGAAAATGTGTGCTTTTCTTCAGCGTGTGTGTTGTGTGTGTGTGTGTGAGGTATAGTGGGTCTGTATATACAGAATGTTCATGTTTAGGAGGAAGTGTGTGTGTAGGTGAAAGAACGTGTATGTTACAGTCTGGCTTCTGGTCGCCTCTCCTGGATTATCTTGCGATCAGCTTGTTGGCCTTATGGTTGGCTTCACTGATGCGCGATTCGTTGATGATCGCCTGCAGAAAAGACATCTCCAAATTTTACACGTGAAAAAAACCTAAATGCAAGCACTTTCATTTCACGTCAGAACGGATTCCATTTGAACCATCTACAGCACAGTGTTTGCATTCATATACTATTCACACTGTTACTAAATGCACACTATATCTTCATCGCCACCTCCTTCTCCACCTCTTCCTCATCATCATAATCATCACCTTCCTCATTATTATCATCTTCCTCATCAATAACAGCTTTGTGGAGGCTATACAACGTAAGTGAAACATCCCTTTCGAAATAGCAAAAACATGATTTTTAAAATAAAAGGCTAACCATGAACAAATATTACTGTCTCAAGTATCAACAGAGGTGATGTCATCATTAGGCATGTGACTTGAGAGGAGAGCCATGAAATCCTGATTTTGGAGCATCTGTTCTTAACAAACTTATTCAAGTAATTACTGTCCTTAATTGAAGGATTTGGTCGCCCATGGTGATTGAGGGGGAACTGGAAGCCAGCCAAATTGCAAGTGAGTGATGAAAAGCACTGTGCAGACGGAAGAGGGGCTGGTGATTGTGATCCGCCATGGAAAAGCCAAGGGGGTTGAGTTCAATGGGCATTTTAAGAATGTGACTAAAGCTGCTTTCTATCATCTTAGAAACATTGCCAAGGTACGGTCTTTTCTCACACAGGCAGATGCAGAAAGGCTGATGCATGCTTTTATTATGAGCAGACTAGACTACTGTAATGCTCTCTTTGGTAGTCTTCCCCAAAAAGACATTGATCAGCTGCAACCTATTGAACATTTCAAAAAGCAGCTAAAAACATTTTATGTGTGCTTTTAATTGACTTTTATTCATTCTTATTATATATTCTTCTACCTACACCTCTGTTTTATAGGTTCCTGTTTTTATTTGTTGTTTTATTGTTTTATAATTCATATTGTTTTATTATTTTAAAACTGACCTCTATCTGTTGCTTAATTATTTTGTAATTTTTTATTGTGTTATTATGTCAAAGTCATCTCTGTTATTGTGTTTTATCAGTTGTTTTTCTCTGTATGCACTTTGGGCTGCAAACCGTTGTATGAAAGGTGCTTTATAAATAAAGTGTATTATTATTATTATTATTATTATAACGCTACTCCAAGGGCTGATGGGAAATGGAGTCAGCCCCGTCTCCCAGCAGGTGGCGGACTCTGACCTTGTCCTGGATGCGGTCGATCTGGTCGTTCTGTGTGTCGAGCTCGTTGCCGATGTCCAGCGCCATGCTGCGCAGGTTTCCCAGAATGCTTCCCACCTGGGTCAGGTTCTCCTCCATCTCGTCCTCTCGTGCATCATTCGTTACCCTGAGACACACATCAGTCGTTAGGGAGATGGAAAACCCCCAAAACTCGGGGGCCTCCTGGGTGGTCTAGCGGTTACAACGTTCGACGCTGGCCACTGCGACCAGGGTTTGATTCCACCGGCCACGCCAGTATCGGCTCTGGTCGGGAGTGCCACTAGGGGGTGGCAATTGGCTGTCTGCCCCAGGGAGGGGGAAGGGAAGCAGAAATGAGATCGCTACGTATAGTAGTGGCTCTGTAGTACCAGAGTTACAGTCGATGGCTTGGCAAGTGCCGGCTCGGAGGAGGCGGTACATCACCTTTGTCACTGCTGGTCTCAGGACTACGGCAGCAAACTCACAATACGAGGGGGGGATTGACATGAAAAAGAGAGGGTGTAATTGGCTACTAAATTGGAAGAAAAATTGGAAAAAATCTGAAACAAAATCTTAACATAAAAAAAACAAAAAAACTGACTCGGGCATCTCCTCAGTCTAACCACAGAGCACTCTGGCCAACAGTGCTTTGAGTAATGGAATTTGATAAGCGTTTCTTTGAACAGTTTTTGTTCTCATGCGATCTCAGTGTTAACTACCTTTTATGTTGTTACTGTGACACTTATTAATCTGCTGACTGCGTGATGTACTTCATCTTTTACGTTTCTCTGGATAAGTTTCTTCCTAAAACTGCTCCAGGGGCGCCATACTATAGTTGACCCTGTGCTCGGACATCTGATGGAATGAGTGTGTGCGTGTGCGTGTGCGCGTGGGTGTGCATGTCTATCTAGGAGAATAGGCAAATTACAATTACCTTGTGTAACATGGCTCCTAACATACATTCCTAAAGAGTGACCAGGCCGTTCTGCTGGGTCCACGTCCTGCTCACCTGTGGATGTACCCTCCGCTCATGGTCATCTTGTCCCGCTCATCCACCACTCGGGATGAGGGCTGGCTGGACACCACCCCGTCCTGGCTGTTCCCCCAAACCTTCTTGTAGGCGCCGCTGGCCTCAAAGTCCTTCAGCCTGACAGCATCACAGAGAGGGGACACCTGCATCACTATGGACCTGTTACCAATTACATCCTCTATTTATTTAGATTGACCCTCCCCACACAAGTCCACAGCTCGTCTCTACGAGGCAAGCTAATTCTCAGAGGGCAGCGATCTCCGCTTCCTTCGAGACGGAATTCGCCCCCACCCACATTCTGGAGACTCCCTTACGTGCTTCACGGCGGACCCGACTCACATACCCCCTTGGACAGCCAAAAGCCGCCCCCGATCGGGGCTGATGACCAAGGCCAGTTTGGTAGAGACGGATTTAGAACCGCGTCCCTGACAGGCAGCGCACACCGTATCGGACCAGCCAAAATACAGTGCGTTAGACCGCTACGCTATACGTTATAACCCCACTGACCAGCTTTTTAATGTTTGTGCTTTGTTTTTGTTTAATAATCCTGTAAACTGTAATAACAATAATAATTGAACAATATGCATTTTTATATTATTCATAGTAATACATAATTATTTTAAATGATGTAAAGCTTCCACGCCACATCATCCTGGATAAAGGTGACTCGATCAAATCATATTTTTTGCAACATCTCAAAACTTTGTGATCGTGAGGTGCTCTCGGTTAATGTGTTCAGCTAAAGCACTAGTGCTGGGTGCATTGGCACATCCTATGGTCTGCAATCGAACCCCGATCGTGCCAATACTGATTTCAGTTGGCTAGTCCTGCAGGGTGGCGCATAATTAGCCATAGTGTCACCCAGGAGGGTCTCCGTCAGCAGGGTATTGCCCCCACACTGCTCACGAGCACCCCCTCTGGTTGAATCGGGCATCTGCAACATTCCTGAGACGTGCTAGCGAGACCTGCGTTCCTCCAGTGTGATGGTCGAGCCTCTCGGCTGGTGCGATGTGACTGCACAGTGAAAAGGAGATGCTTGTGCTAGTCGTGTACACTGCCAAATTTACAAAGGATGTTGCAGCAAAAGGGATGGATTCAAATGGATTAAATTATTTCTTTTTTATTCCGAATTAGGATACAAATCATTAAAATATTTGTTTTAAAAACAACCGTTTGATCATTTTTCTAATTTCAATCTTTTTTTTCTGTGGGACACACACAATCAAATGTCAAAAGTGTGAGATTTTGCAATGCACTTGGAAAAGGTAGTGTAGGTACCTTATCACTGTGGGAAAGTTAACGCAGTGAAGAGTTAATATATTCTGAGTAACTTTAAAATGAACAAGCTTCAAATAACTGTGTTTTACCCGTCTCTCTGCATGCCCTGAACAACACCAACATGAAAATAAACTCTGTATACATTTTAAAGCCCTTCATGCCTTCAGTTTAGCACCACACCCTTAACTAATAGTTAGCAGTAGCTGAAAGACAGAGGGTTGGTATGAGGACCAGGTCACATCTTTGGCTCAAGCTCCTACAGTGGACCTGGTCTTATTTCACCTTACACTTCCCATCACAATCCTTATACATCTACAGGTAACTGCCAAAATAAAGGCAACACTGTGGTAACCTGGGTGGGGGGAATCAAAAGTCCCTGGCCTGGGCTAGGAGAGTCTGTGGGGGGCTCATTGGGCCAGGCCTATCCTCCGGTCCTGAATGTGGCGCCCCCCAAAGGACACTCACAGTACTGCACCCGCTTAACTCCAGTACCACCCTCATTCACCCTCAAGTGTCGCCTTTATTTTGGCCGTTCATTTGGCTTGTTCATTGCACACATGCCACAAAGAAATGCAAATGCAGTCTGAACTGCAAATTAAAGCAGAGATCAGACTGCGAATGGACAACCAACACGCTAACATAATGTAACTAACACACAAGAGAGAGAATCTGGAACACTGGTTTGGTGCATGCTTGGATAAACAAGCCGGACCCTAACTCTTGGGTTGATTATTAAATGCAGACATATGGCTTTCTCCACAGGCCTACATTTAACTGTGTTAGCACACCTGGGCATGTAAGAGATAAGATAAGTGTGAGGAAGAACGCCCCAATTACAATTTCACGAGCAGGGCAGGCAGGCAAGCAGGCACGGTAAGCAGGCAATCGATCAGGCACAGCACTGATTCAGATGGGCCTCCACCACCACCCCAAGCACTGACCCTGGATCAGTTTGATTCCCCTGCCCAAAGCTGTGGGGTTTGGGTCGGATCCGGGCCGGGCATTGCACCCTCAGATTAATATTTTGTACCCTCAGATGAATATTGTAATAAAACTTTTTGAAAAGCACTACAAATGCTAACGTAGCCAGCTACAACATCATAATGGAGATTCTCAAATGGATAGCTAGGTGTAGACATCAATATGGATATTCTCAAATGGTTAGCTAGGCATAGCTAACATGGCCAGCTACAACATCATAATGAATATTCTCAAATGGTTACGTAGGCGTAGCTAACGTAGCCAGCTACAACATCATAATGGATATTCTCAAATGGTTACATAGGCGTAGCTAACGTAGCCAGCTACAACATCATAATGGAGATTCTCAAATGGTTAGCTAGGTGTAGCTAACGTAGCTAGCTACAACATCATAATGGAGATTCTCAAATGGCTGCAGCAGAAGCCGAGCACCAGCAACACCACTGCCGCCGCCACCACAGCCAAAGACACAGAGGCAGACTGTGGCAGCCAGCACAGTGTGCTACTAGTGCACCCCCACTCATTTCACATGCACCCTTAGTGATTTTGTTCTGGAACTGGGCCTGGGTCGGGCCCAGATTGGCTGATCTTGGGTCAGTGCGTTGAGGGGGGAAAAATCGAATAACCTAATCAGAGCATCCAAGCACATAGACCAGTGGTTCCCAACCTCAGTCCTGGGGGCCCCATGTGCATGCCACTGTGTGTCCTGGGGACATAGACCAGTGTGTGTCCTGGGGGCCCCATGTGTATGCTGGTTTACACTGTGTCCTGGGGACCCCATGTGCATGCTGGTTTACACTGTGTGTCCTGGGGACCCCATGTGTATGCTGGTTTACACTGTGTCCTGGGGACCCCATGTGTAGGCTGGTTTACACTGTGTCCTGGGGACCCCATGTGCACGTTGGTTTACACTGTGTCCTGGGGGCCCCATGTGTATGCTGGTTTACACTGTGTGTCCTGGGGACCCCATGTGTATGCTGGTTTACACTGTGTGTCCTGGGGACCCCATGTGTATGCTGGTTTTCGTTCCAACCATAATTGCAGCCTCTCTATTGTAACTAGCTGTTAATTGTTCTTAATTAGACACTTTCAATTTCTATTAAAGCATGATTTACTCTCTTAAAGCCATATGTCATAAATAGCTATGCATGCCATGAACAATAAACGTCCCATGTTCACATCCCAGGACAATTAATCAGTCACTAATGCTCTCATGTTCTGTAATGTGCTTTTATGACACATGATTCTTTTAGAAAGAGGTTACATATTTTAATTGATTCAATTGTAGACTGGCAGGTGAAAACAGTGGGGGCCTACTTTTAAAAAGTGAACAGCTGGTCACTGAAACCATTTCTGGAAAATGAACGATTCAATGACAGAGCAATTGGCAGCAAGCCAAACCTGCATTGTGTTGAAATAAGTTTAAAGAAAAAATGATGGTAGAACTTACACAGATGTTTTCAACAACCTTAATTGATCAAGAGACCGGCAGTAACAAAAACCAGCATACAGAGGGATCCCCAGGGCCGAGGTTGAGAACCACTGACATAAACAACATGCGTTAAGGTGGGAGGGGGCGGGTGGGAGGGGTGGCATGCTGGGCCTTCGCACCCCCCCCCCACACACACATACTTATTGCAGGAGCAGAGACCACAGCATTTGCCCAGGTCTGTGAGGTTCTTTTCTGCCTCCCTCATGTTCTGATTGATGTGGTCCAGGCCCTCCTCGATGCGCTCCAGTTGCTCTGGACAATGGGAGGGGGGAAGGGGGTAGGGGGTAGGGGGGGGCGTAGGGGGTGGGGTGAGGGAGGGTTTGGGGGAGGAGGAGGAGGAGGACGGGGTCGAGACACACACAACAGCTCTCTGACCGAAGCACTGCGACAGACCAGAAGCAAATAAATTGGCACAAATGATCAAATTAAATTAAAAAGGAAATTAAAAAAATTTAACTTAAATTAAATGATGATATATGGTTCACATGGTACAGAAGACAAGGAAGGCATTGTGTGAGTAGAAGGTGGCACGGTTAAAGAGTAGGCTGCTTTTCTCATATTGTTTTTTTTTTGTATGATTGTAGGCCCTGAACTGTCTCGTGAATGAAACATGGGAGTCGGTCTGGATAAACCGGAAATGCTACAGGCAAGCTGCTGCTTGTCGGAGGTAAATTTGGCTGTCCACAAAACCCATTCTGAGGAGACACCCTCAGGGTGAGTACTGAGTGTGCAAGCCAAGGCATTCTGAAATACGATATTTACAAATACACACTCAGTGACATACACCCACCCCCACCACACACACACACACATACACACTGAGTGACATACACCTCCCTACCACACACGTACACACAGACACACGCAGTGACATACAACACCCCCATGACACACACACACTCAGTGACATACACCCCCCCCACCACACACACGTACACACACACACACACCTACATATACACACACATTGACCAGTATCTCTCATTACACAGGAGAGGAGAGAGTTGTTGCAGGTGTGGTGTATTCTCTTTCTCGTTGTGCAGTAAGAAGCATTGGAGGGTCCCGTCCACCCGTGTGTGTGTTACAGCAATCCTGCAGCTCCCTTCTAGTCACACAACCCACCCGCCACACAACAGCGCCACGACCGAACCACCACACACAGAAGCGCCTTTGCTGGGGACAGGCCTGACTAGCCGATCAAAGTGCTGACTGATGATTGGATGGATGGATGGATGACCAGCAGCTTTTGGAGGCGGGCCCATGACTGGCCGAGTTAATGATGAGTTAATGACTGACAGGTGATGGGTGGTTGGTAGGGGGCAGGGCCTGGGGGCTGGCAGGATGTGGACGTACTTGGCACACGGACAGACGCACAGTCCACAGCACTTGGCCATATCTGTGAGGTTTTTCTCTGCTTCCTTCATGTCCTGGTTGATCTGATCCATGCCCTCTTCGATATGGTCCAGTTGCTCTGCCCGTGAGGGGGGCAGGGGGGGGGCAGGAGGGCAGCAGGCAGGCACAGAGGAGTACAGGTGCACACACACACACACACACACACACACACACACACACACACACACACACACACACACACACACACACACAACCATACAACCACATACACACACACAACCATACAAACACATACACACACAACCATACAAACACATACACACACACAACCACACAAACACACAAGCATACATACACACACACACACACACACACACACACGCACAACAATACATACAAACAACCACATAACCAGTCACATAACCAGTCACACATACATGCACACACAGACAAACCCACACACGCACACACACACACACACACACACACACACACACATATATATATATACACACATCAGGTTACACAATCAGGAACAAGCTAAACAAAGGCTGCAGTCATGTGAACTCGATGTTAGGGTCTCCCACCCTCATGTCAAACGCTCACAAAACATTTCTGATGTGATATTCTGATAACTTTGAGAAAAGAAAATCACAATCGATACATACATCATGTACATTCTGAGAATGTTACATGGTAGCTAGTCTAGGACAAGATGGGCCTTGATGCTGTACTCGTGTGCAATAAAAGGTTAAGCTGTATTTACACTGAGGTCAACCTGTTGGAAGGTAGCTCTTTGCTAGTTGAGAAGGGTAAAAATAAGGCTACATACAGTGTGTGGGTGCTATCACTCAGGATAAGGGAGGGAAGACAGGAAATGTAATGTCTCACAGTCAAGTCTCTTGTGATGATGTGCATTTCCATTATCACAAGTACATCAATTATTGCCATGTTAATTTACACAACTTCATAAATATACACTGCCCGTCCCCAAAAAAGTCACACACTCTAATATTTCGTTGGACCGCCTTTAGCTTTGATTACGGCACGCATTCGCCATGGCATCGTTTCGATAAGCTTCTGCAATGTCACAACATTTATTTCCTTCCAGAGTTGTATACATTTTTCGCCAAGATCTTGTATCGATGATGGGAGAGTCGGACCGCTGCGCAAAGTCTTCTCCAGCAGATCCCAAAGATTCTCAATGGGGTTAAGGTCTGGACTGGTCTGGAAAATGATGTCTCATGCTCCCTGAACCACTCTTTCACAATTTGAGCCCAATGAATCGTGGCATTGTCATCTTGGAATATGCCCGTGCCATCAGGGAAGAAAAAATCCACTGATGGAAAAACCTGGTCATTCAGTATATTCAGGTAGTCAGCTGACCTCATTCTTTGGGCACATAACATTGCTGAACCTAGACCTGACCAACTGCAGCAACCCCAGATCATAACAGTGCCCCCACAGGCTTGTACGGTAGGCACTAGGCATGATGGATGCATCACTTCATCCGCCTCTCTTCTTACCCTGATGCGCCCATCACTCTGGAACAGGGTAAATCTGGACTCATCAGACCACATGACCTTCTTCCATTGCTCCAGAGTCCAATCTTTATGCTCCCTAGCAAACTGAAGCCTTTTTTTCCGATTAGCCTCACTGACAAGTGGTTTTCTTAAGGCTACACAGCTGTTTAGTCCCAATCCCTTGAGTTCCCTTCGCATTGTGCGTGTGGAAATGCTCTTACTTTCACTATTAAACATAGCCGTGAGTTCTACTGTTGATTTTTTATGATATGATTTCACCAAACGTTTAAGTGATCGCCGATCATGATCATTCAAGATTTTTTTCCGACCACATTTCTTCCTTGAAGATGCTGGTTCACCACTATCCTTCCAGGTTTTAATAATGCGTTGGACAGTTCTTAACCCAATTTTAGTAGTTTCAGCAATCTCCTTAGTTGTTTTCTTTGCTTGATGCAGGCCAATAATTTGACCCTTCTGAAACAGATTAACATCTTTCCCACGACCACAGGATATGTCTTCTGACATGGTTGTTTAAGAAATGAGAAGCTACTCACTGCATCAGTTAGGGTTAAATAACTTGTTGCCAGCTAAAACATATTAATCATTGCAGTAATTATCCAATGGAAGGCTCTTACCTATTTGCTTAGTTAAATCCAGGTGGTGACTTTTTTGGGGGGCAGGCAGTGTATTACCGAATGTTGTGACAGACATAATTTTTACAATACATATTTAATATATGCACATCGTTTGCAACATGTAGTGTAATGGTTAGGGAGCTGGGCTTGTAACTCAGAGATTGCAGGTTCAATTCCCAGGTGGGGCACTGCCATTGTACCCTTGAGCTAAAGGTACTTAACCTGAATTCAGTAAAATATCCAGCTGTATAAATGGATTGTATGTAAAGAAATGTAACCTGTGTAAGTCGCTCTGGATAAGAGCGTCTGCTAAATGCCTAAAACTCACATTTTGTACAACTCATCTTCCAAAAATACATTATTATATTGATTTGCACAATGTGTTTATAACTGTGCCAGATCTGACTGGGAAAAAATAGATAAAAGAAAAAAACATCAAATAAAAAACTGCTCCTCATCCAGCGCACAATTCTTTTCTCATAAAGTTGAGAGGAAATTAATTTGATGGTATCTGTGTTTCTTATGGTCCCACTGCTGCTTTATCAGTCCAGCGATGCCACCAGAGTAAGCCGGTGACGACCGTGCCACACACACACAGACCGGCTTTGTGTTTCTGTCCAGCCTGTGACCAGGGAGCTGGCCAAATGACCATATTTCAGCAAATTACTTCTCAGCATACACAAAATGTTATATTCATGTGAGGTACCGTCGCACGGCAATGTATGCAGTACAATTTTCTCAACGTCACGCGGTATCATCAAAACCTTGAGCTGCTATGAGGAACAGTTATTTTTGACCAGATTAAAAGCTGTAATCTGAAAGGTAATTAGAACAGAATTGATGTGTTATTCTCAAATGGCGTTTACCTCCTTGCTCATCTAACATGACCAATATCCGGATCCCTGCATCTTTAGTCTGTTAATGAAAAGAGAAAGGTCATTAGACCACGGCCAGGTAGTACAGGAGTCACATCAACCCATTCTTCTTCTTCTTTTTTTTTATTTAAAGATTTTGTTTCTGAGTTTTCTCCCAGTTTTCTCCCAATTTAGTAGCCAATTACACCCTCTCTCTTTTTCATGTCAATCCCCCCCTCGTATTGTGAGTTCGCTGCCATAGCCCTGAGACTGGTAGTGACAAAGGTGATGTACCGCCTCCTCCGAGACGGCACTCACCAAGCCGTTGACTGTAACTCCAGTACTCCACAGCCACTCCTATGCGCAGCGAGCTCATATCGGCTTCCCTTCCCCCTCCCTGGGGCGGACAGCCAATCGCCACCCTCTAGTGGCACTCCCGGCCAGAGCCAACTCTGGCGCGGCTGCATTATTCTTCTTCTTAACACCCCCCTTCAATCACAATCCCTGGATTTCCACCCGGTTTATTGGGTCAAAACTGGTTGATGATTTTTAGGTGAAAATGATAAGCAGAAGAGCCTGTGGCTCTCCTAGACCGTGGTTGGCCAGATCCCCTGTTCTATGTGCATCAATGTCCATCCACCTGTAAATGTGGATCGACCCTGGTTGTTTATTGACGAGTCTGTGATAGAGTTGGAGTTTTGACCCCAAGCAGGTAGGCTATGCAATGGTTTTTCTGTTTTAATCTGGTACATTGTCTGACACTATTGAATAGTACATTGTAAAGTGTTGCTGGACACTCACTTAGAGGTCAATCCAAAGGCTTAGATGCTTCATTTGTGGTAATTCAATTGAATGTTTTATGTCGTTCATGTGTTGATGTTGATGTCATCCTTGTGTTTGATCTATTTGCATGCATTTTTTTTTTGTACCCTGATTGTAATTCCTGTGTTGCTTTAATTGATGTTTATGTGAGGTGACCTTAGAATGTCCAGAAAGGCGCCAATCAAATAAAATGCATTATTATTATTATAATTAGATGATTATTTGGGGTTATTCTACCGCAATGGGATGATTGTTTAACAAGAGGCTGGAGAAGACACTATTGCGATCCTCATAGAGATGGGGAGGAGGAACCAGGGGCGTGTCCAGGGAGGGGCCACCCTACTTCATCTGGCTCTTGATAGGTTATTAGGTTGTCAATCGCATCTTTTCAAATTTATTGCATTTTGAATGTCCCCCCCCCCCACCATGTGGTTCTGTGCCACTCTTGGGCCACCCCTGTTAGAGTGGTCTGGACCCGCCACTGGGAGGAAAAAAATAAGTCAGGAATTTCTATGGTATGATACTACATAGGTCCTTAAGCAAGGGTAACATCATCAGGGTAATTTTCAATAAGGCAAAGAAAATGTATCATTTTCATTATTTTGTTTTATTGATCCGGATCAAAATGGAAATACCACAGTTTAATTACGAGCCACTACATAATTCTGTGGGAAAAATTTTTTTTTTAAAGAAAAGTACAAAAAATAGGACATGGCTTATGAAAGAACATGACACGCAGCCAAGCCTGTTTCACCAGCAAAGAGATAACCATCGTTAGATATCAGTTCAACAGCTATTTTAATTCCCTTTCCTTTATTACCTTTTAGACTTTTTAAAAATGAATTTCAAGTCCACGTCTGCCAGCGTCATTCAGATTACAGGAAGCCTAGGCCTAGACAAGTCAACAAACCTATCCAGACACTGTATCAGAGTTGAGACTAGAGAGATCCTTACCTCTTCGCCACACTGGATCATGTTACGAGTCCTCTCCAGAGACTGGAAGAGAAGAACAGAGTGCCATACTGAATTAGCAAGGAGAAAAGCACAACTTGATCAATATCTTAGGATTTCACCATAAGTGTAGTGGAGGCGGTGGATCTAACGGATCTAATCTCTTGGCTGGTCCGATACGCGTGTGAGATGCCTATCAGGGACGTGGTTTGAAACCCATCTCTGCCAGACCTGCCCTGGCCGTTAGCCCCCATTAGGGGGTGACATTTGGCTGTCCGCCCCAGGGGGAGGGGAGAGGGGGGAGGGCTCGGGTTTGTCGAGGAGCAGGAAGGGCATTCGTGGTCGGGTTCTGTCTCGGAGGAGGCGGATCTACCGGCCCAGAGAAATTGTCTCGTTACCCGGAGGATGAGCGTCGGACTCGTGGGGGGAGGGTGAATTTAAATAAATAGAGGGTATAATTGGCAACCAAATTGGGAAAAATAAAATAGGGAAAAATTTGAAACTATGAATAAAAAATAAAAAAAGTGTTGTGGAGTTCAGAGACGTCAGTTAGCACGTGAGCTTCCGCTGCAGAATGTGTCGTCACCCCTTGAGAAGCAATAAGGGTATGATTAGTTCCCTTGGCTGGGGACCTTGATCTTTGGCTCAGTGGGCTAATCATATCTCTTGTTGTGCAAAGCAGCTGGCAAGGGCCATGGTTTGAATCCCGCAGCAGACCTGTCCCTCGTTATATAAGCACACAGCCACAGGATGTCGATAACAAAATGAATTATATCGGCAGAATGATATGATCTCTGCGTTCCCTTATGAAAATATGGCATATGCTAAAATATTACATAAACAATGTCTGGAATGTTTTTAGCATATGGTTATACAGGTAACTGCCAAAATAGAGGAAACACTTGAGTAGATGAAGGGTTCTGGTGACTTTGTTATGATGTGGGGTGCATTTTCCTGGCATGGTTTAAGTCCACTCAACCCCTTAGAGGGCAAGGTAAACACCAATAAATACAAAACCATTCTGAGTGACCACCTTCGTCCTGTGGTGAAGCATTTCTATCCTGATGGGGGTGGTCTCCTCCAGGATGACAATGCCCCCATCCACAGGGCACGAGTGCTCACTGAATAGTTTGATGAGCGTGAAAACGATGTAAACCGTATGCCATGGCCATCTCAGTCACCAGATCTCAACCCACTTGAACAAGTGGTTACCACATTTTCCAGGGCATTGTGACATATTAATTATGAATCTCTCACATTTTAATAAGATCTTATTTAGGTAAATGAAGACTTGGCATTCATGAATCAATCAGTTAATTTGTAATAAGATGCCACTCCATTGTAATCCATGGTTACAGTGACATCACTACTTTAACAATCCTCATCCATGCTAAACGATGAATCCCCAGGGCTCAAAACCTGACACTTCAAGTCCTATAAAGGCAGAAATGAAGACTCCTTTTGTCTTAATTTCTTTCACCTGCAGCAGGGCAATAAAAGTTCCAACGTTAACCAATTAAATAAAATTTACTAAATATAGTTGTATTTGTATAGGGCTTTTTACAGAGAACTGTCACAGAGGACAGAAAAGACCAGGCCCTGAACCCCCCAAAAAAGCATAAAGTGAGGCGAAAACTCCCCAGTGGGGAAGATAAATAAACACTCCATCAGTGGCAAGAGAAACCTCCCCAGTGGGAAGGGATCTGAGGTGGAAGCTGTGATTGCGTGGGGGGGCCCATCCTCTGCTGGTCCAGCGCGGGTCTCAGTGGCGCATCAAAAGATTTACTCTTGGGCCTCCCACGTGGTCTAGCGGTTTCAACATTCGACGCTGGCCACGGCGACCGGGGTTTGATTCCACCGGCCACGCCGGCTCTGGCGGGGAGTGCCACCGGGGGCGGCAATTGGCTGTCCACCCCAGGGAGGGGGGAGGGAAGCCGACAAGACTTTCGCTGCGCACATGAGTGGCTCTGGGGTGCCAGAGTTACAGTCGTTGGTTTGGCGAGTGCCGTCTCGGAGGAGACGATACTTTGCCTTCGTCGCCACCGGTCACAGGGCTACGGCAGCGAACTATGAAGGAGGGATTGACCTGAAAATAGCGGGTGTAATTGGCTACCAAAATTAAAAATGATTTCTGATAAAATAAAAAACAAAATGTAAAAAATTTACTCTTAATTTATACGAGTCGCACACTCAATCTTTACACTATCCTTCACCTACATGTAAACAGGAATAAGTATCCAGTGGTATGAAGAGATAGTGTGTAAAAAATGCTAGCTGTGAAAGTCGATCTGGATAAGGGAGGTCCGGTAAGCACATCAACAATTACCACCTCTTTTATCTACCTGTGCATTAAAAGGAGCACAAACTGATTATGTGGCATCTTGTGGCAAGTCAGTGAACTCATATCTCAACTCATCAGTCACATTCTGCCACATCTCCAAAGAGCATGGCTGGGCATTGTGGCCATTTCATTATTTAACCTCATTTTGATCCAGGGGGTGCAGAGAGCACACTTCGACCCAGGAGTGTGTCCGCAGTGCTATTCCTCGCCTGGAGGGAGATTTGAGCGGGAGATGACCTGCAGTAACCCCTACCGGAGAGGAAAACAGCAGGGTGATGGATGATGTCATCATTGTTACTGTAACGAGGGCCGCAGGGCGCAAGGCAATCTCTGATTTATATGAGTGCTACCAAAGCTTTCTCTCATTGTAGGTGTATTACATTAACATAAATGGCTGATAATTTCATTTTTATACCTGAAATACATATTTAATATATCTAATTGTAACATGCAATTAAAATATATTCAATACTGAATATATAAAGTAGCTATAAAATCTATCCAAATGTTACTGAATTAAAGAATAAATTATAGTCACAAATGAGTGAGATGTTCCTGTGAGCTGTGAGGGAAATGACAATGTTTAAAGAGTTGTGAGCATATGTTTTATATAGAAATAAGAATCAAACTATGCATTTCTGTCTGACCTGTAAGTGACCTCGGTAAAGAGGCACATGAATGCGAAATGAATCAATGTGCAAAGCTTATGGAAACTGCCAAGAGGGCTGGCTCTCGACAAATGTCTGCGGCTGAGGCGCAGGGGACTTAAAAAAATAAAATAATCATAATTTTTGTTTCTGATTTTTATCCCATTTTTCTCCCAATTTGGTAGCCAATTAGACCTGCTATTTCTATGTCAATCGCCCCCCTAGTAATGTGATTTCGCTGCCATAGTCCTGCGACCGGTAGTGACGAAGGTGACCTGACGCCTCTTCCGAGACAGCACTCGCCAAGTGTTGACCGTAACCTGGTACTACAGGGCCACTCTTAAGCGCAGCGAACGTCATGTTGGCTTCCCTCCCCCCTCCCTGGGGCGGACAGCCAATCGCCGCCCCTGGTGGCGCTCCCGGCCAGAGCCGACTCTGGCGAGATGGGGAATTGAACCCTGGTCTCCGTGGCCAGCGTCGAACATTGTAACCACTGGGCCATGCGGGAGGCCTGCAGGGGACTTTTTAAATGTCACATGAGGTGGTATGCGCGAAGCTTTCAAGACACAGGAAATCTGCGAGACAGCGCAAGACAGCGCCCGCTTCCACAGGCAGCCATACCTGATGATGTGCCACATCTGAAGGTCAACTCTGCTAAGAAAGAAGAACATTGTACCAACCAATAATGTTAGAGGATGCCCCTGCATCTGCGAAAACCTGTATTTAAGGCAAAGAGAGACCGCCTCTCTTTGCACATCATATCGAGCTCTAGCAAAGCTGTATGTGTGCCTGCTTGCAAGCATATTGAATAAATTACTTGTTGCGTGAAGAATAACCCAGAGTGTTATGGTCTTCCTCTTATAATGTGTGCAGGTATTGATTCTTTCTCCTTCTAACAAAGGGTGACTGAACACTGCCTTGACAGAGCACAGATCAATGTAATTTGGTTTGCATTACAGGTGATATTTGTACATTTACACAAACATGCCTTCCTTGCAAAACCAGGAGTCCGTTTCTGTGGATGCAGTGCTGGGAAAGTATGAAATATCCCTTCTCAGAATTCAAACTGAGGTGTCTGTTGATGATGAATTCCTTCTGGACTGAGAGAAGCATCCTGGACAAAGAGCTAAGGCTGCTGTCTGTGATTACCTCATCTGTGACCTGATTGGCCCTTCTCTGGAGCTCTTCCAGCTCTGTCCTCATGGCTGTGTCAGCGGCCATCTTACTCAGGGGCTCCACAGCTGTCAGAGAGGGGAGGAGAGAGACGTGGAGTTACAGGTCATACTGGTTACCTACTTTTCAGTTACGAGCTCACCCACTCACATGCTGAATTAGTGGTTACATGGTCTTGCACCGGAATATCTAAAAGATCTGCTTCTGAGCTACACACCTGGCAGAGCCCTCAGATCCTCCAACAGCAATCTTCTACAGATTCCTAAAATTAGAACTAAAACATTTGGAGAGGCATTGTTTAGCCACTATGGGCCAAAGCTCTGGACCAATCTCCCTCAGGATCTTAGAAAAGTTGAAACCTTTGACAGTTTTAAAAGGAAACTTAACACACCTCTTTAGCTCTTTGCTTTAACTTAATTAGCTTAATTTTTTAACACTGTTTTTAATTAATTAATTAATTAATTTAAAAAACATTTTATATTGCTTTTATAAGAATCATTTTTCCCTTTTTAATAATAAAAAGTTATATATATATATTGGTTACTCAACAATACACATCATTGTATATTAAATAGCAAAAATAGCAAAAAGTTGTTTAACAGGTGTTCAATACAATTATGCAGAAAACCAAGCAATCTTCAGTCTTTAATCTGGACGTACAGACTGCACTTCACAAGGTTTGCTCTTTGATTGCTGCTTTATATATAAAGAGAAGACACTCAAATTAAACAAAGGTTGCATTTGTGATCAAACAATGGCTTTTTTTCGGATACGTGTTCCTGGTAATAGCAGTAATGCATTTCAACTCACAATAGGGCTCTTTTCCGCAGGTTCTCTGACTGCATGTGTGCTCTTTGCTTTAATTTGTTTGCCGATTGTTCTGCGCATCATACACTGTTAGACAAACATCTCGATAAAGACCGGCAGTGAGTCAGGGCCTTTGGTTTAACGTCTCGTCCGACAGGATGGCTGGTGTTTGATGTCAGGAAATGAGCCTTGGGCAGGGGCAGGGGCTAGCTCTGCCGTTGTGTACACACCGACCGTTTCTCACAAAACAAGACCAGCAAGAGAACGTCGTTGGGAAGAAAAGCAGCCCAGCAAGTAGGCCATCTGTGCTTGCGGCGTGAAATCAAAAACAAACACACAGCAGTCCTCGCAGTTACTAAACCGCACAGCAGGAAAGTTCATATGAACTCTGATGCATATATCTATATATGGAACACACAGACGGACAACACACAGTAACTACATGAAGAACACAAAGATAGGGGATATTAATCAGTTACTGCTCATAAACAATGTTTAAGTGAGCAGAGAGTTTTACTAGTTCAACTTTCAACTTTATTCAAACGTGATATCCTTCTATTATTAATCCAAACTATTGGTTGGTTTATTTGCATAAACATAAAAAACCACCATGCATTGTGTGATTGTGGTTAAAGGTTCTGACTTGGTCCTGTCGCATCCGTTGTGTAAACTAAGACTTGGGTCACTGATACGGGCCTACTATAGTGTGGCAGATGCATGGGTCCTGGCCCAATGAGCTCTGTTTGTTTGCCTTATACCTTCCATTGATTTTCACCAAACCCACTATGTGCACTCTAACAATGGACGCAATGGGGCCACTGCTGTTCAAATAATCCTGCGCTACCGCTTTTTCAGCGCTGAAATAATGAGTTTCTATTTTGCTCACGTTGACTGGTACACAAACCCACACATCCACACGTGCGCGCCCACTCTCCATTGTACTAAGGGAGCCCAGCGGTGAGTCACACACTGCTTTATAATGAGGTCATAATTACTGTCTAATTGCTGCTTCATGCTGGTCCTAGCACTGGTAGAAAGAGAGATCTCACAAAAAAACTAACGGATGGTTCTTCTGGTTCTGCCTTTCACTTGAAATGTTTTCCCATTTTTCTCCCAATTTAATACCCAATTAAACCCTCTATTTATTTTGATTTTCCCTCCCCACACGAGTCCACCACTCTGCTCTAAGAGGCAAGCTAATTCTCAGAGGGCAGCGAACACCACCTCCTTCGAGACGGAATTCACCCACCCACGTTCTGGAGACTCCCTGGTTCTGCCTTTCACTTGAAATGTGTTTTAAGTTTAAATTTTCATTGAGAACCGTATTCTTCTCACAAACGTTGATCAATCCAGATCAGTATGTGTTAGTATGAGATGGGAAATGAGCAAGGGGGGGAAACTGGAGGACACTCTGACAGGAAGAGGTCTGGCAGACCCAAAGCCACAACAAAATCAAAAGACAAGTTTCTGAGAGTCAACAGCTTGCGTGATAGGCGGCTCACAGGACAACAGCTTCAAGTACAGCTTAAGAGTGGTTGAAGTAAGGAAGTCTCAGTTTCAACTGTGAAGAGAAGACTTCGAGCTGCAGGTTTGACAGGTCGAGTGGCAGTAAGAAAGCCATTGCTAAGATGGCAAAATAAGAAAAAGAGGCTTGCCTGGGCCATGAAGCATCACCAGTGGACTACTGAAGACTGGAAGAAGGTCTTATGCACTGATAAATCAAAATTTGAAATCTTGAAATTTTTGTAGGCTGTCGAGTAGGCTGGAGGATGGTGTGTGATACCAACTGTCAAACATGGAGGAGAAAGCATGATGGTCTGCGGCTCTTTTGCTGGATCCAGAGACGGCGACTTGCACAGAGTGACTGTTAACCCACGTTAACCCATTACTTGTTCCCTGAAAAGGGCCTTTTTTTATAACTCTGAAATGTACGTTATTTTTCAGGTTTTGGTAACCTAAACTTTTTTTTTTTAACCTCTGGCAGTTTACCGCTTACCTTTGTACCATTTCAGGTTATTCACTGGACTTGAACTACTTACATTTCTGTAAAAACTGGAAAATAGGGGTGTTCTAAAACTTTTGACCGGTAGTGTATGTATATATATATTATGTATATATACATGTGAAGTAAACATGACTAAATCTGACAATATGTGATATAAATGTGTAAATATGTGGTATACACAGTGAATCACACATTAAATGTTGTGTGTAGAATCCATGTGATTTTTCCATAAGGGGGTATCATTGGGAAGAATGATACTACAATACGTAAATTCAAGTCACTACATGAAACTGCTGCATAGGTTCATTTAAAAACACAATATTTTAAGAAACAGTGTTGTTTGCCACCGTGCTCCATCCGACCCTCTCTGTGCTTCTGCGGTGGCAGCCTGGTGGTGCGAGAGACTTCCTGTGCGGCAGGTTTTCAATCGACTGGCCGTCTGGTCGCCACAACGTTTCATGATGATTATCAATCGGACTCTTAGGTGGTCCCTCTAATTGGCAGAGCGCTGAAGCCCAAACTACAAGCTAACCTTCAGAACTCAGAAGGGCTGCTCAAACCAAAATAGCCTTTTTGCTTAATTGAACAATAATTGACACGCGATTCAACCTTTTGAAAAAGCGTCTGCTGGCTCTGTGTGTCACTAGACATTCCTCTCTGATGGAGAAATGTTATTAGGTTGCCACAGAATGACAGCAATGCGGGGCGGCGGATAGCGTATCGGTCTAACGCACGGTATCTTGGCTGGTCTGATACGGTGTGTGCTGTCTGTCAGGGATGCGGTTCGAAACCCGTCTCTACCAGACTGGTCCTGGTCGTCATCCCCGATCGGGGGCGGCATTTGTCTGTATGCCCCAGGGGGAGGGGGGAGGGTCCACCGTAAAGCACGTAGGGCAGTCTCCAGAATGTGGGTGGGCGAATTCCATCTCGAAGGGAGCGGAGTTCATTGCCCTCTGAGAATTAGCTTGCCTCGTAGAGATGAGCAGCGGACTCGTGTGGGGAGGGTAAATTGAAATGAATAGAGGATGTAATTGGCTACTAAATTGGGAGAAAAACTGGAAAAATCTGAAACAAAATAAAAAAATAAAAAAGAATGTCAGCAATGCTGCTAGAAAGCACTGCCTCAGCTGCGGTGGGCCAGCCTGAAGCTCAAACGGGATCCCAGGGGGTAAATGTGGCCTGCAGGGGAGGGGAGTCCCCGAGCCTGTGAAATATGGCAGCGACCCAGAGGCTCTGTGCAGCGCAGGGTGCACACGGTTATTCTGTGACAGACAGGTCAGACTCGTTAAACAAAACACAACCACAGGGAGAACTGGTGTCGGGAGACTGGCAGGACAGGCTGGATCTGGGGCTCAGTGCACAAGGTGATCCAATAAGGTCCATCCATGGCGCACAGGAGAATCAAATGTGAATGTACAAGCCATGGTTGCTTAGCCCCTCTCTTGCCGATATCATGTTACAGAGAATGTTACAGCAACACATGTAAATGTTACAGCAACGTTACAGCAACACATGCAAACATATAAAATAAGAAAGGGGCAGCAGTGGCTCAGTGGTTGGCAATGGGCTGGCAAGCGGAGGGTTGCTAGTTTGAATCCCAAGAAGACCAAAGAAAAAACAATAAACTGGAAACCGGAGGGAGGCTAGTTCACTTCCTGGGGCACTGCCGAAGTGCCCTTGAGCGAGGCACTGAACCCTTAAAAACTGCTCCAGGGGCGCCGTACTATGGCTGACCCTGTGCTGGGACGTCTCTGATGAATACATATGTATAGTGGTGTCTCTGTGTGTGTGTGTGTGTGTGTGTATCTAGGAGAGATGTGCGAAAAGACAAATTCCAATTGCCTTGTGTAACGTAGATAATAAAGTATATTCCTATTCCTAACACTGAGGGCGGTTGTTTCCGTGGCAACTCCAGTAGTGTTGGTAAGTGTGTTGGGGGTTGCTGAGCAACTTTTAATTCTGGTCTCCTACATTGCGTTTTCATTCATTCATTCATTATCTAACCAGGTCAGGGTCATGGCGGGGAGCTGGAGCCTCTCCCAGCATGCATTGGTCGAGAGGCAGGGATGCACCGTGGACAGGTCGCCAATCCATCGCATTTTCAATTTTTAGCTTTTTTACCGCAGTGGAAAACCTGTTGCAGCCAGTTATTCTGCGTCTCTGGAGAACAGGAGCGGTTTGACGTCCGCGGACCTGGGCGAAATGAAATCTGCCGCACACACACACACTGCACCTGGTCTATCAGACAATACATCTCAGCAAATTCCTATCCCTGCTCTGCCCTGCCCACACACACTAACAGGCTCGATGACAGATATTCGGACAGAGCAGGAGAAGGAAACCTCATTAAGGGTTTATTTTCATGTCAGCTCTGATGATGACTAAATTAGCCAAACGTCAGGATCGGGAGTGACCTTTTCAATGGCCCACTGCAACAAAAAAAGAGTAAAAGTCACAATGCAATTACAGAGCTGCATCTCAGTTCAGCCTTAGTGTAGAATTGCCCCATTACCATAATTCAAATTAAATTCTGAACGTCACTGGCAGAATATGACAGCAAGAACATAATAAAGACAAATAAGGTTCATCCATGGCTGTAAATCTGACCACACAGCACATTGACAACAAGAGCAGGGCTTGGATCACAGCTGGGGGAGAGGCAATGCCATTTGTATCGACTGGTACCGTATTGAGCCCTGCTGCTTTTTATTGCCATCCCTGTCTCTTTGAAATGGAATTAGACAGTGATCTGTAATCCTGTTTGACAAACATGACTACTGTTCTATAAAGCTATCTTGGCAAACAATTCATGTATATAAAAAAGATAAGATGTGGCTCTGAGTGTCTCAGTAGGTAGAGCGTGGTTCTGTGTGGCTCAGTAGGTAGAGCGTGGTTCTGTGTGTCTCAGTAGGTAGAGCGTGGTTCTGTGTGTCTCAGTAGGTAGAGCGTGGTTCTGTGTGTCTCAGTAGGTAGAGCGTGGTTCTGTGTGGCTCAGTAGGTAGAGCGTGGTTCTGTGTGGCTCAGTAGGTAGAGCGTGGTTCTGTGTGGCTCAGTAGGTAGAGCGTGGTTCTGTGTGTCTCAGTAGGTAGAGCGTGGTTCTGTGTGGCTCAGTAGATCGAGCGTGGTTCTGTGTGGCTCAGTGGGTAGAGCGTGGTTCTGTGTGGCTCAGAGGGTAGAGCGTGGTTCTGTGTGGCTCAGTAGGTAGAGTGTGGTTCTGTGTGGCTCAGTAGGTAGAGCGTGGTTCTGTGTGTCTCAGTAGGTAGAGCGTGGTTCTGTGTGGCTCAGTAGATAGAGTGTGGTTCTGTGTGTCTCAGTAGGTAGAGCGTGGTTCTGTGTGGCTCAGTGGGTAGAGCGTGGTTCTGTGTGGCTCAGTGGGTAGAGCGTGGTTCTGTGTGGCTCAATGGGTAGAGCGTGGTTCTGTGTGGCTCAGTAGGTAGAGTGTGGTTCTGTGTGGTTCAGTAGGTAGAGCGTGGTTCTGTGTGGCTCAGTAGGTAGAGCATGGTTCTGTGTGGCTCAGTAGGTAGAGCGTGGTTCTGTGTGGCTCAGTAGGTAGAGCGTGGTTCTGTGTGGCTCAGTAGGGAGAGCATGGCACTGATAATGCTTAGGTTGTGGGTTCGATTCCCACTGGGTCCACATATACTGAAAAATGTATGCATTCACTACTGTAAGTCGCTTTGGATAAAAGCGTCTGCTAAATGGCATATATACAGTATATATATATAAAAAGTTCCCGTCACAGTGCACAGTAATAGGCGATGGGATAACAGGGCTATCATGGGAAAATATGTTTTTGAAATATGAATAAAACAGGAGGATTGAAATAAGTGCTGCTGAATCACAGCTTGGCAGCTGTGGGGAAATTGGCACCTCAGGGAGTGCCTGCTTTTGATGCTTTCAAAATGGCTGATTAAGTGGAGTGAGAGGAGTATAATTATCTTTTACAAGTGTGCGTTTGCTCATTGGAGCATGCACACCCCTGCCCCCCACCCCCAACTATGCATCTTGAGACAATCTATTTCTGATGTGGCAACTCTACAGAGATTTTCAGAGATATTTCCCCCCCCCTCCCACACAAACACAGCAGTGAGATTGTTCGGGGCAAAGAAGCCAACATCTTGGACTCCAGGGGGGAATGATCATACACCACTTCTACACAGGAAACCAACTTTATTCCCACATCGGAATTCCTGTTCCCCCCCCCACTTCTGGTTCCCTTTACACCAGACTGTGAACCAGGAATTTCCTGGGTTCCTCCCTTGTCAGAACCACCTCAATCCCAATTTTGCAAGTCACGTGTCTACAGAACTACTTCCTCCACACGAATGGCAAGTTTTTTTTGCTACCAAAAACCTTATAGCTTTTATTGTGTTGTTTTATGAGACATGGCAGGAAACAAATGTCTAAAAGACCATCGAATAAATTAAAAATTCAATTTAACATGACACTCTAACTCCAATTTGTCTAATGTATAAATAATGGATTCTGGGTCCCCCTTCTACATCAAAGCAGACACCAGAATTTACCGGGTCGGATCCACCTCTGGATACCCATTTATCCATTAATGGGCTTTAGACACCACATAGGGTCCCAGATCATAAGGGCACCCGCTTCTCGTGGTCTCGCCTCTCTCTGTCCTGACCCCTGGGTGGTGGAACGATCTTCCGCACTCGGTCAGGACCGCGGAATCACTGGCCATCTTCCGCAAGAGACTCAAAACCCACCTCTTCAGACTCCACTACCACTGAATTCTGTACATCTAACTAATTGTCATCACCACTGCCTACTTGTTTTTGTATATGTATACTTGTTTACTCCTATAAAAAATTTTTTACTAACCTTTTCCTTCCCAGGACTATGATTGATCTTACCATGTATTAATGCACATCTTGTAAGTCACTCTGGATAAGAGTGTCTGCTAAATGCTTAAAATGTAAAATGAACTCACTTGGCCAGGGGCCAGATAGCCATGAGTTCAGATCCTAGCTGTTTACATGGTAAATGTTTAAAAGATTTTTAAAGATTTATTCATGGGCTAGGGGACTTGTAAGGGGAGTTTTTAAAAGCACTGTTAGCACTGTAAACAACTCCAGGCATAACATTAGTGCATAAAAAAAAAATAAGGATGATCTCCACCATCTTGGCTCCATTCCTTCCACCATTCCACTCAAGTCGGGCTGTTTCCCAAAAGAGTAAAATGTAAGGTCAAGTTCAGAACCAGCTGTTGAGCCTCATTGTGTGGCACTGAAAAGCCAGTCAATCTCAATTAGCGACAAGCAGACTATGATGTATATATATATACATGTATGTATGCCATTTAGCAGACGTTTTTATCCAAAGAGACTTACAGTAGTGAATGCAAACATTAGTGAATGAATGCATTTTTCAGTATATCTGGTCCCAGTGGAATCCGAACCCACAACCTCAGCGTTGCCAACGCCATGCTCTACCTACTGAGCCACGCTCTACCTACTGAGCCACAGAATCATGCTCTACCTACTGAGCCACACAGAACCATGCTCTACCTACTGAGCCACACAGAACCACGCTCTACCTACTGACACAGAACCACTCACAGAACACACCATGCTCTACCTACTGATCCACACAGAACCATGCTCTACCTACTGAGCCACACAGAACCACACTACCTACTGAGCCACACAAAACCATGCTCTACTGTGGTACCGTCAGTATATGAAGGTGGGATTACAGAGGAGAGGAGCATTAGAATATAGGATGAAGAACGGGAGGAAGTGTATAGGACACAGAGTCTTATTGACCCACCCAATTGCAAAAGGTGGTTTTTACCTCATTGCATGTCACAGACACCTGTGAGAATCTGCACAAAACCAGCTCCTATATCCATGTGACTAGCCTCAGCCCCCACATTATACCCCCCTGTACTATTAACTGGATGGCCACACCAAGGTGCACTGTCCAATTTGTGGCAGCATGGAGCAAACCCACGTGACAGCAGTGTGGTGTAATGATTAGGGGACTGGGCTTGTAACTCTGCCCTTGTACCCATGACGAAGGTACTTTTTTTTTGCCTGAATTGCTTCAATAAATATCCAGCTGTATAAATGTATTGTATGTTTTTAAAAAATGTTAACTATAGGTTTCTCTGGATAAGAGTGTCTGCTAAATGTATATATGACACTTACTACTGTTTAAACTTTACTAAGTTTAAAACCACTTTCACAAAAGGATAAGAGGCCATGAATATGTGGACACACACATATGTCCCTGTGTGTGACATCATTCTGGAGACCTGGGGCTGTATGTACAAAGATTATAAGAGTGCTGATCTAGGATCAGGTTTCCCCTGTCCATATCCTAACCATATCCATTATGAGCTAAAAGGCTAAACTGATCCTAGATCAGCACTCCTTCTCTTAGAATCTTTGTACATACGGCCCCTGTTCTTGGACTAGATTTTGAAAAAAATGTTTTACTTGATATCATACATCAGTGGGTAGTGTTGCATATGCAGACACACACACACACACACACACTACGTACACACACACACACACACACACACACACACACACACACACACACACACACACACTCCAGTCATAGTGATGTCTTGGTCCAAATACATGGTTCTCTAATTTTATTAGTTTTGGTCAAAGAATAAAATCACGAATAAATTCATCTTAATCTTATTCATCTTGGCATCAACTCCATCACTTGCTGCTACATTTCCACACCCGAAGGTAACATTTCGCATTTGTGTTATCAAATAGCGTTTTTCTACATAAATGAACACTTTCCATTATCGCCAAGCAATCCTTGCATGCGATCTGGTGCTAAAGAATAAAGGAACCATCAATTCAATTATTATGCTCCAGCAAAGAAACGGGATGTAAGACTCAACAGTTGGAATGAAACGTTTCTGGATTAAGGCTATACTAGGCTACTCTGCTACTCTGCTAAATGTTTAAAATGTAATGTAAAATGATGTATAGATTTGAGGTAAGAAATTAAGAGATATGGTGGCCTGAGCAATGCAATCCAACCTGTTTAAATAATGTGTGATGTGAAAGTTGCTATATTGTTATCCAGGTGATGGCTATTGCTGCATTTCTTTATTCGTGAAACGATGTAGAGTTTTAATTTGAGCTACTTCGACGAACAAGGCGCATGGAAGAAATTGTTCATTACTTAAACCCAACGCGTTAAGCCTTCGTCGTGGTTTCCGCTGTCACTTTAAGATGTTTGTTAAGGAGCACAGATACGCCCCAGGAGTGAATGCAGCCCCGCGATTATCTCCCGCTCCCCTGGGACCCCAGCAGTTTTGACAGTGAGCGCAGCAGTGTGCCAGCGCTTCAGCAGTAACGTTACGTGTTGGAAAAAACAACAACAGTGGTTTTGACATTTGTGTTAATTGCACCTCAGCTTACATGACATTTTACATTTTAAATTTTGGCATTTAACAGACGCTCTTATCTAGGCCGATTTACAAGTCTCCGTTTGAAAAAAACGCCCAATTGAAGTCGTCACGGGATTTGTAGGCTACACTAGCATAAATATATCTTATATTATTATCATCCTCATCAATATATTATAAGCATATGTTTTGTAATAAGTTCAACTCAACACCTGTTATCATATATTATTAACGAAGAACGGTGAAATAAACTCCAAACTTGTAACGCTCTGTGCTAGTTATCTAAGCGCAGTGTTAGTTAACAGTCCGTGTTGTTAATTAAACGGCTGTTATTAAATTGGGTCCAGGACCATTCAAAAACATATTTTAATAAATGATAAATAGTTTACAGAAACTCCGTGCTTCTTACCCCTAAACTAAATAACAGGTTATGTATCAGTTATGCGTTTGATACATTCATACCCCTTGTGGTCCAAGAGAACAAACTGAACATCTCTACACGCCTGTTTTATTCCGTGGCATAAACATGTGTTCAGAGTATTCAGTTACACGGAAAGACCATCAATTAAACGGACCAGTTTATATATTTTTAATTTCCTGGGGCTTGACCCTGCCTGTAAAAATCGAGACTGTAATAATCTTAATATCCGTTATTATTTGCTCGTGATCAATACGCCGATGCCCGCGGATAACCTTTATTTTGATATTTACAAAGTAGCTACCATGTTAACGCTTTTCATAACGTCGTAGCCTATAGCCTGCATAGTAAAAACAAACAAAAAACAAAGAATAACTACTTCTTGTGTCAAGCATTATTAGCTACAACTTGTCAAAGGAATTTAGATGATCAAGATGTTTAATGTGTATTTTTAATGTGTAACTATCCGTACAAATAATTACCACACTGCAACGAAAGAGCGAAAAGTATCGAAAATTGTTCCGACACAAAAACACGGATAAGATCGTATTTTTTTAGGTTAAATTGAATAGCTTGTTTATTTATTTAAAATGTAAGCAGAACAAAGTTTAAGAAGTAGTAAGACATTTCAGATATTGTTAAAAACTTACCAAATTTATACAGATGTTCGGGTTCGCTTGGGATTCAGCCCTAGTAGCCGCGTGAAAGCGCATTCGCTGCCACCTGTGTCGCTTATTGATCTGATTTCAGCATCATCTCCTCAGCAGCGCTGTCTTCTCCGGGTCTCCGGCCTCCAGGTGACTTTAACAGCACGCCCCCTTCTCGCAGCCACTCCCCGATTGGACATACCGTTGCAAAAGTCACGCCACACAAGTGGAAAAGTCCGCGCTATTGGTTAAACGATTGTCAATCCACGAAATCGCGCCCTGGCCACAAACTGGGGTGGGGGTTCTTGTTGCTCTGGCAACTGGTACCTGCGCACGTCATGAACTGCTGTGTGGCCTCTATCCCAGTGTAAATACAGTTTATTGAGAGCCTGGCTTATTATTCTACAAATGCGCCACTTCATTGTCACGTTGATTAACTCGGAACCTAACATTACAAAGAAGACCACTCGTAGCAAACGTTTCACCACACACCTTTTGTAGCGTCACGATATCGTATTGTGCGTAATTGTAATTCGGAAGTAAATTAAAGTGGGAAACGTGCTCATCTGTTTAAAACAACATTAACCTTAATTAATCGCATAATCGCATAAAGTACCATTGTTGACCAGAATTTGACGAGGCGACTTTGTTTCTAGTCAATTGCCGTTTATGCCACGTCAAGCCAACAAAGGACTTGAACTGAAAATTGAATTGAATGTAGGCTATATCAAACCCAATTTAATGGGACAAATCCAATTCAGTTGATTTGCCATGTTGTGCCCCTTCAACATTTGCAACAAAACCCACCAAAAACCTTACCCATCAACAACACATAGAAATCCATATCTTAAATTCTTGCCTTTCTTGGACTAAAAATACATCACTGGAGCCAAATTATTCAGTCACCACAGTGCAGTATTATCCAACCGAAATAGAATTCAAAATGAAAATAATATTGCTGAAGACTAGATAGTCATCAATAATGATCGTAGTGCGATAGATGTTCATATAGCCTATTCTGTGCCGTGACAAAGCTGGTGGATTCTGTCAGGTGTACAATGGAAGATAAAGGTTTTTTTCCCCCATCTTTAATGGTTTTAATAAAAGCGTCTACCATAAAGCACTACATGTGGCAGTGGGAAGGGCTGATTGCAGGATTTGACCTTTAGGGGGGCTCAGTCCCCAATGAGAATGTGAGATGTACACATGCAAAGCACAAGCCCTACATTTGTAATACATTTACTGTTACATTCCCCTAAAACAAACACCACAATGGTGGTTGCTCTGAAAATTGAAATACCACTCTCTCTCTCTATCTGAGGTGTTTTTAAAAATAGATATTAAGTAAAAATGTTTTTTTAGAAAAGAATGACTAAATATTTTCAGGGGGGCTGAGATGAAAAACAGGGGGCTAAAGCCCCCCATAAAGAGGGTCTAAAATCACCACTGGTGTGAGGTTTAAAATATTAAAGAGACATGAGACAGCAACAAAATGGTAACTATTCTTTTAATCAAATGCTTCCTTTACGCAAAATAATGGAAATTACAAACTTTTGGGTAGACTGAGTTCAAAGATAAATGTGACATGTTGCAACATCAGCGTCTTACTACGCAAAACCTCTTCCTGGTGTTGCAACGCTGCCCCCAAGTGGAGGGAACTACACACTGCATCCGCTGGCCTCTTGTGCTAATTGGCTATTGCATTAATATGGCTGTCGATGCACTCCGTAGTCCATGGATAGAGACAAAGAAGTACAATTGCAAAGTAAGAAATTTGGCAACTATATGAAGGAGTGTTATTTCTAGGATGGCCTTTCAAAAAAGGCCAAGGAAAAATTAGGGAAATGTGAAGAGTCCTCCAGAAGTGTCCTCAATGGAAGGTATAGACATGCAAAGTACACTAGTGCGGTGTTAGAGCTGGGTGGAGAAAGGCTGAGGTGTGCAGCTAGGCCAGGAGAAGAAGACAAGATGGAGGAGGAGTTTTGGAGGCACCGCATGTGTTCAAGAGTACATGGTCAGCTGCAGCCACTGTCGAGAGAGGGAGAGGGATAAGGTTCAGTTAGTCATTCAGTTTAATATATATATTTTTATTTTTTCCCTGTTTTTCTCCCAATTTGGTTGCCAATTATACCCTCTATTTATCTCAATTCGCCCTCCCCCACGGGTCCGCCGCCTGTCCTCCGGGTAACGAGACAATTTTTCCCGGGCCAGTAGATCCACCTCCTCTGAGACGGAACCCGACCACGGACGCCCTTCCTGCTCCTTGACGAACTCGAGCCGGCTCACCGTCGCCCTCGCCCAAGTGACAAGCGTCTTGATGGAGCTGATTATTATGATTTTTTATTTAAAAATTAATTAATTAATACAATTTAATAAAAATTTATTAATTTATATTGAAGGTTTTCAATTTAAAAAAATTGGCGACTGTTGCAAAAATGGACTTTACTTTTATAACTTAATACGTGTTGTTGCCAGTGCAAATACACGTGTGTGTGTGTGTGTGTGAGAGAGAGAGAACAGCCGTGGCAAGGAAAGACATTTTGCGGTAATGTTATCGGAAAAGAAGAAAAAATATATAACGTTACATGGAATCTGACTGTAACTCTGGTACACAAAGCCACCCCTATAGGCAGCAAACTCATATCGGCTTCCCTCCCCCCTCCCTGGGGCGGACAGCCAATTGCCGCCTCCTAGTGGCACTCCAGGCAGAGCCGATAGTGGCGCAGCCGGTGGTATCAAACCCCGTCGCTGTGGCCAGAATCGAACGTTGTAATCGCTAGACCACCCGGGAGGGACATAGAGCTTTTTAAAAAAAAAGCAATTTCCATGACAGAATAATTTTCAATGATTTCCAAGGTTTCTCCATGACGCATGGGAACCCTGACTGTAATCTCAGTTCTGTGGTTTGATGCCGATGCGCAAACTTTACCTCCTGGATGTTGACCTTGATCGTTCCGTTATCGTCCTTGTCCAGAGTCTTAAATGCACCTGAAAGCACACAGAACACGTTTGTCTTTATTTATTTTTTTGTGTTTCAGATTTTTTGCCATTTTTCTCTAATGTAGTGGCCAATTACACCCTCTAATTATTTTGATTTGCCCTCCCCACACGGGTCTGCCACTCGTCTCTACGAGGCAAGCTAATTCTCAGTGGGCAGCAAACTCAGCTTCCTTCGAGATGGAATTTGCCCCCACCCACATTCTGGAGACCCCCTTACGTGCTTCACAGCGGACCAGAGCTGGCTCACCCTCCCCCTCCCCCTGGGGCGGACAGCCAAACGCCGCCAAGCCCGGTCGCTGTGGCCAGGGTGAACGTTGTAACCGCTAGACCACCAGGAGGACATAGAGCTTTTTAAAAAAGCAATTTCCATGACAGAATAATTTTCAATGATTTCCCAAGGTTTCTCCATGACGCTGGGAACCCTGACTGTAATCTCAGTTCTGGTTTGATGCCGTCATGAAACTTTACCTCCTGGATATTGGCCTTGATCGTTCCGTTGTCGTCCTTGTCCAGAGTCTTAAATGCACCTGAAAGCACACAGAACACGTTTGTCTTTATTTATTTTTTTGTGTTTCAGATTTTTTGCCATTTTTCTCTAATGTAGTGGCCAATTACACCCTCTAATTATTTTGATTTGCCCTCCCCACACGGGTCTGCCACTCGTCTCTACGAGGCAAGCTAATTCTCAGAGGGCAGCAAACTCAGCTTCCTTCGAGATGGAATTTGCCCCCACCCACATTCTGGAGACCCCCTTACGTGCTTCACAGCGGACCAGAGCTGGCTCACCCTCCCCCTCCCCCTGGGGCGGACAGCCAAACGCGGCACTTGATCCAGGGCCGGTCTGGTAGAGACGGGTTTTGAACGCGTCCCCGACAGGCGAGTGCACACCGTATCAGACCAGGGAAAATACGGTGCATTAGACCGCTACGCTATCCGCCGCCCCCTTGCGTTTGTGTTTGTGTTGTGTTGAGCACTCGGTGGTGTGGGAGAAGCAGAGAGGACACTGCACTCACGGCACATGGCGTCCAGTCGCACAAGGCAGCCAATGTAGTTGTCGAAGTCCATGTTGCCGCTCTCATCACTGTATCTGCGGATTATCATCTGAAACAGCTGGTCGTTGAGGGGGAAACCTGGAGAGAGAGAGAGAGAGAGAGAGAGAGAGAGAGGAGAGAGTGGGAGATGGAGGAGAGGGAGAGAGAGAAAGAGAGGAGAGACAGGGAGGAGAGAGAGAAAGAGATGTGTGGGGAGGGAAGAGACAGACAAAGAGAGAAAGGTTTATCAGGTCTATTGGAACCTTTGACCTACACACAGCACACATTAGATATTGCATTGCCACAGTATCATCTTCTCTTTCACATACTGTTTGAAGAAACAGATAACAGTTTATGTTTGTATTTACTGAGGGGGGGTGGTGAGCAGAGGTTCATGTAAAGAGAGGAGCACAGGCCCTGGAGTTGCACAAATGGAACTCCCCTTGACTACAGGTTTGATTTGGCCGTGGGTCACAGATAATCAGGGCCGGTGGACCTTAGTGTTATCACACTGAGGAATCGCACTGTGACCTGTGAAAACCGCCATCGCGACCAAAACTTGAATGCCCTTGTTTCAGAATTGAATTGAATGAAACATTGGATTTATATAGCACTCTTTTTCCAAGGAACTCAAAGCGCTTTACGAATTAATTTTTTTGCCACAATCGCGTGTCGCCCCACTGTACTACGGGCTACATTCGGCACTGAGCACGGTCAAGATTAGATTCCTTTATACATTTTGTTTCAGATTTTTCCCCGTTTTTCACCCCAATTTGGAAGCCAATTATACCCTCTGTTTATTTAGATTAACACCCCCCCCCCCCAAGCTACTCTCCGAGGCCGGCGATGATCCGCCTTCTTCGAGACGGAACTCACTGACCCCCTTTCTGGAGACACCCTTACGTGCTTCACGGCGAGTTTGCGCCGACCACCCTCCCCCCTCCTTCAGAAGCAGACAGCCCCGATCGGGGCCTAACGGCCAGGCCGGTCTGGCAGAGACGGGTTTAGAAAACCGCGTCCTGATAGGCAGCTCACACTCGTACAGGACCAGCCAAATATGGGTGCGTTGACCGCCACGCTATCCACCGGCCCAGGATTGGATTCCTGATTATGCGACGCATCACTCCACCAGAGTACGTGCTGGGCGAAGAGCCTCAGACAGATCGATCGATACTGAACACAAACTCATCCGGGCCTCAGGTGTCAGACCTACAGGCTCACGGGAGGTGGTTGCCATGGTTTCTGCGCTCACCTGCAGCTCTGAAGGCGTTGGGCAGCTCGTCAGCGCCGATGACCCCGGAGGCGGTCCTCATCGTAGCTCTTATAGATTCCCTGGAGAAAACAGCAGAGAGCTGAGCATGGCCCTTATTTACTTTAAGGGAATTAGACCGCCACTAAGGGTTAAGCACAGAACGGACCTCAGAGCGGAGGGCCTGGGAGAGATATCTAAAGCCAGCCCTGTCACATGTTCAATGCACACTTGTATGTGTGACATGCGGTTATTGACTTTTAATCATTATATCATATAGTTATATTAATATAAAATATATAAATAATTATAGATTACCACTGCTTTATTTCAGCCTTTATTTATTGGTTATACGTACAAACGGGAGGGGCTATGCTTACAGATAACATATTACCAATATTATGGTCATCATTTTCAGAAATACATTTTTAATATCCTATATATCATATGTTATAAATAATATAAATATACATCAAGAGACGAGATCTTTCAGACAATTTGTTTCAGATTTTTTCCCCGTTTTTCACCCCAATTTGGAAGCCAATTATACCCTCTGTTTATTTAGATTAACACCCCCCCCCCCCCAAGCTACTCTCCGAGGCCGGCGATGATCCGCCTTCTTCGAGACGGAACTCACTGACCCCCTTTCTGGAGACACCCTTACGTGCTTCACGGCGAGTTTGCGCCGACCACCCTCCCCCCTCCTTCAGAAGCAGACAGCCCCCGATCGGGGCTAACGGCCAGGGCCGGTCTGGCAGAGACGGGTTTAGAACCGCGTCCCTGATAGGCAGCTCACACTCGTACAGGACCAGCCAAATATGGGTGCGTTAGACCGCTACGCTATCCACCGGCCCAGGATTGGATTCCTGATTATGCGACGCATCACTCCACCAGAGTACGTGCTGGGCGAGAGAGCCTCAGACAGATCGATCGATACTGAACACAAACTCATCCGGGCCTCAGGTGTCAGACCTACAGGCTCACGGGGGGAGGTGGTTGCCATGGTTTCTGCGCTCACCTGCAGCTCTGAAGGCGTTGGGCAGCTCGTCAGCGCCGATGACCCCGGAGCGGTCCTCATCGTAGCTCTTATAGATTCCCTGGAGAGAAAACAGCAGAGAGCTGAGCATGTGGCCCTTATTTACTTTAAGGGAATTAGACCGGGCCACTGGGGTTAAACACAGAACGGACCTCAGAACGGAGGGCCTCGGGAGAGATATCTAAAGCCAGCCCTGTCACATGTTCAATGCACACTTGTATGTAGACATGCGGTTACTGACTTTAATCATTATATCATATAGTTATATTAATATAAATATATAAATAATTATAGATTACCACTGCTTTATTTCAGCCTTTATTTATTGGTTAATACGTGCCAAACGGGAGGGGCTATGCTTACAGATAACAATATTACCAATATTATGGTCATCATTTCAGAAATACATTTTTAATATCCCATATATCATATGTTATAAATAATATAAATATACATCAAGAGACGAGATCTTTTCAGACACCGAAACAAAAAATAATAACTCTGCCAAGAGGAAACGCTGAAGGAGAACAAGGCTCAGCGGTGAAGCTCTTACCTGCCATTTCTTGATGTTGTTCCAGAGGTACTTGAACTCATGGAAGCCCAGCTTGCCAGTGCTGTCGCTCTATTGGTCAGCGTTAAAGAAGAAAAGCCCAACAGCCACCAGCAGCATCACAACTCTAGCTGCCATAATCATCCATGACAATCAATGCCCTTTCTAATTTCTACCTTCACTGCTCTTTTCTGCATGTACTTTTTTATTTGTAATTTGTTTTCAGATTTTTTCCCAATTACACCCTCTCTTTTCATGTCAATCCCCCCCTCATATTGTGAGTCCATTGCCGTAGCCCTGAGACCGGCAGTGACAAAGGCGATGTAACGTCTCCTCCGAGCCGGCACTCGCCAAGCTGTCGACTGTAACTCCGGTACAAAGGACCACTCCTATATACACACACACATACATGGGATTCATTCAATCCCTCCCTCCCTCCTGGCCTCTCCACTGTGTATCTGATGTGTAGTGAGCTTGTACTGCTGCACTATAGCTGCCATCGCGTTCACCCAGGTGGGTGCTGCACATTGCTGCTGGCTGAGGTGAGTTGCTCCCCCTATCATTGAAAAGTGCTTTGAGTTCCTTGGAAAGCGCTACATAAATCCAATGATCCAATCAATCGATCGATCATTCAATCTGGTGGAAGGATACATCCATGACCGCCACCATGCTCCTGCACGACTCGATGCTGAATCCGTCCGTCTTCATGTCGCTGTCTGGAATTGAACAGAAGCCTGTTACTCACGATGGTCTGTAAGTCAACACAGTCAAGGGACCTGTTTGTTTTCCTCTTCAGACACAGTGTGCACTCTCCTGACTGGTCTACGGGTCGTATATGACACATCCAATCACAGGGTGCCAATTTGCATGTGAAGAGACACAGTAAACAAGCAGACAGCCTAACGCCATCCCCGATCGGGGCTGACGACCAGGGCCGGTCTGGCAGCGCACACCGTATAGGACCAACCAAAGTGTGGTGCGTTAGACCGCTAGGCTATCAGCCACCCCCGGTGCAGGTGTTTTTAAAGAAAATCCAATGAGGAATATCACTGATGCTTACTTCTGCATCACAAAGTGCAATTCTGCCCCAAAAACACTGATCCAAGATCAGTGTGATGTTTTTTAAGAGAATGGTTGTGGGTTAGTGTTGGCGTCGGGTGAGTTAACCCAGGATCCACTACAGAAGCAGAAAGTGCCCAAAGCCACACAGACGGGTGGTAGTGTAGTGTAGTGGTTAGGGGACTGGGCTTGTAACTCAGAGGTTGCTGGTTCGATTCCCAGGTAGGAACACTCCCTTGGGAAGGTACTTAACCTGGAAAAAAATGTCCAGCTGTGTAAAGGGATTGTATGTAAAGAAATGTAAACTGTGTAAGTCACTCTGGATAAGAGGTGTTCACACAAGCAGGGAAATGAGAGACTCACGTTTGGTCAGGATTTTGTTCAGGATGTTCATCAGCTCGTTGGGGCTCACCTCCATATCCTGGAAAAGAAATGTCCAGTATGAGGAAACGTTATGTTTTGATGACACACACATAATTTAGTATTATTTAGTGACACTATAATTTAAATTATTATATAATATTATTAATGGTATCAGTAATAATAATTGTGGAATAATAATAACAATAATAACATCAGTGCTACAATTGTAACATTTAAACTGCAATTATTGCAACAATATTTGATAAGCTTAGGTTTAAATTATAAAAGGACAGGATTCATTAATACATTCAACTGAGCTTCAATGTTTTTTTATGCGTAGATATGATTGTTCTTATTATATAATTTCTTGTGTTTTGTTTTATTACTTGCTATTTTGCTGTATGGAGTGGATGTATTCTAATGTGTTTGTACATACATTTAGTTTTGTTTGTTTTTATTTATTTTTCTTCTCTGTAGTGTATTGGGGACAGGTGTTGGAAAGGAGTCTTTGAATATAAACACTTAATGCAGTGCAACTGATGCTTGTTTTTTAACAATGTAACAATGCTTGTGCTATGTCCCTGACAATCAAATAAATACATCAATAAAACAAGTACATTTATGGAGGGGGAAAAAACCATAGGGGTAGAAATTGTGAATGACTTCCATTCACGTCAGATCTTCCCTCCCAGTTAACAAAAAGAAACCCTCTTGCCCAAGAGGAACCTGTTTGTCATATTTTTACAATGTACACTCAGTCTCCCCACAATAATGCACAGACACGCCTTCACATGAGTCAACAGTCCACCTCCTGCAGCTATGGATCTCTCACACACACACACACACACACACACACACACACACACACACACACACACATAGTATTTTTCTCCCTCTAGTAATAAAGGATAGAGAATGCATGTGGTAGAGAGAGAGAGAGAGAGAGAGAGAGAGAGAGAGAGAGAGAGAGAGAGAGAGAGAGAGAGAGAGAGAGAGAGAGAGAGAGAGAGACAAAGAGAGAGAGAGGCCCAGTCCTTTAATTACAGGAATGAGGAAAAGACAACAAACCGGTACTAATTCCTGTCTGAGAACAGAGAGAGTGGCATTCCAGGTCAATCTCTTACTCTCTACTGACCTCAAATCAAAATCGAGAAATCAGACAACCAACGCCTCACAGAACCTGGGACACAACATGGGTGGTGACCACTATTCAAAAATAAACGAAAGGAAATCCTGGAAAAGACCATAAAAAAATAAAAAGTGTTTGCCACAAGAGATATCATAGCAAGGCTGATGTGCTGTTTATGGAATACAGATGTGAAATGACCAAACGAGCCTGTCTCTGTCTCAGAGAGAGAGAGAGATAGAGAGAGAGAGAGAGAGAGAGAGAGAGAGAGAGAGAGAGAGAAAGAGAGAGAAAGAGAGAGAAAGAGAGAGAGAGAGAGAGAGAGAGAGAGAGAGAGAGAGAGAGAGAGAGAGAGAGAGAGAGAGAGAGCAGGAATGGATGTTTTTGGTTGTACTCACTTCCCCGGCCAGTTGCTGGAACACCCTGCGGAACTGCTTCTCTTCATCGTTCTCATGCTGCTCCGCGTACACCAGGGGCCTGCGTGGGGGAGGCTACAGCACAGAGCAGACACCGTGAGACACAGACCAGCTACTGAGCTACAGACACTGAGCTACAGATCACCCACTGTGAACTATAGACCAGCCAGTGAGCCACAAACTAGCTACAGACCAGACACTGAGCCACAGACCAACTACAGACCAGCTACTGTGGGCCACAGACCAGACACTGTGAGCTACACACCAGCCACTGAACTACAGACCATCCATACTCCATATTCAAACATAATGACCTCACTTCACATGGCATGTCTTTTGTATTATGTTGTGTGTGTATGTTGTGTTAGACTGTATATGTGTATAATAAAGTATTCTATCACCCTACCACTGTGAGCCACAAACCAGCAACTGTGAGCCGAAAAATAACAGCCAGTCTAATTCTAGTTTCATAACATTTCATTTTCCCCCATTTCATTTTACTACATCTGGGGGAAAATAAAAACTAAATCATCACTATTCTAATTACTACACAATAATGTACAGTACCACTGAGTAAATGACATAAACAAGCAAATATGAATACCCAGCTTTGTGTTGTGCTGTTGACCACAAGCATTTCACCAGGAGAACAGGTGGAGCAACTATACATAAACAGAGTGTAACAGCTGCATGCATTACTGTACGTACACCCTACTGGATGGCATCGTTAGCACAAACACTACAGCACAAACGCAACAGAACAAAAAGCCTTGGACTTACAGGGTCTGATGGCACGAACTGGGCAGGGTCGATATTGCTGTTGGACAAGAAGGAGAATGCACATTTAGAGAGTGGAGGAGTGGTTGTTCCAGCCGTGTAGGCACAATTTATCCTTATATACCAGCCTCATTCAGACAGAAACACACACACCTTCAGACAACAACCGTGCACTAAACTCAGGTAAGTGTGCAGAGGCAATAGGGAGTGTTGCCTGTTATCCACTCGCACCACACACACAATGAGAAATGCCAACCACATGCCAATCGAGCGAGTGTACACATTTGTGCATGCAAAAATGATCACGGTTTTGGAAAACCAAGGCATCACAGGGCACATTGTCTGGTCTGACACATGGCTAGTAAGTGATTCCAAAGTTTACAGTAATCCAAAGATAAACTTGTAAACATTGCCACTGAAATTCAGCTGATAACACACTCCAATTTATCTTCAAAATACATTCAGTGGCGTGGGCGTGACTAAGTATGCGTGCGTGTGTGCGTAGGAGTTACTGTGTGTGCCCTCATTCTTACACGGAATCGCCCTGGGGCTGTCACACCTACCTACCTCACAACATCGAGGATACCACCAATGAGTCGTTTGGCCAGAAACATCTTGGGGGTGCGTTTGGGGGCAGAGCCGAGAGAGTCACGGGCGGGGGGCAAGCTAATTGGATCGAAGAGAATTCATTTCATGTCATCCATCGAGTTAAAAACAAACCCAGCATGAACAGCGAACAAATAAAGACTGCAGGCATTTTAAAAATCGTTATTCGAATTGAATCGTTGGTTCCGTAGTTACTGTTCTTAACCACGGAACTAACCAAACATTGTCACTTCATCTCCGACAAGCAATCTGCTACAGACAACATTGGCAGCTGTCACAAAGTGCTTATATAAGCTGTTATAGACGTTAATTTTCCATAAGCAAATGCGTAACTACGGAGCTAGCAATGTACGGCCTACAGCGACAAATCCACGGTCAGTTAAAGCGTTACTTTCACGCTCATATGTCGTTAGGTAAATACAGTATGAACTGGTGGAAACCCTGTTCCTCTGTTAAAACAAAACAAAACCAAACACGATGCATCCCAGTGCTTCATTTTGTTACGTAGCGTGAATCTCAGATCGCTGACGATCTGTTTTAAAATGGATAACCACACTTTGCACAAATCAACGAAGCTAAAACGCGATTTGCAGAGCGAACAGCGTTTCATGCACCCCGTCCTTTCCTGAGCGAACACGGAGCACAGACGTAATACTAGTCCGCTAATAAAAGAACAAACGCACAGATTTTTAGCAACATAATTAGCTAAACACGCTCGGGTTAAATCCATTAAGGAAACTCCCCAAATTGCCCTTGTTTGCTGTGCGCATTGTAATTTTAGTGCCTGGGCCCTCCCTAAAAAGTTTCCTATGTGGAATCTTCAGCTACAGTAATAGAACCATCATGTCCGCAATGCAGCTGTCGCAGATAAGAGCAAAAACAATCGGATATTAGTGCCTGAAACCGACAAAAACCTACGAAAAAGGATGCGAAAATATCTGGTCTCGAAGCACTTACCCAAATCGTGGAGTATGTATAAAATGAGGCGAGGTGAAGACTGACGGGCGTTTTCGTTCTGACGTTTACGCCTCGACTGTGCGTAAGAAACCAGTTTGTACTAAACCGTCAGCCCCTCCGCCACCAGAGATCTCCACGCCCAAGCGCAGATCTCCACGCCCAATGCGTGCTATAGAGAGCGGCCGCCTCAGGGTGTCGCTGGGTCTGAACGCGCACAGTTTATCCACGATACTGACACGAATCAGTGGTGCGGACAGTGTGTCCGATAAAACACGATAATGCCAGTTAGACTACTATAACACAAATCATTTGCCGTGGACATACATTTTCATAATCCCACTTTTGAGAGAAATTAGGCATTTCGGTAAAGTCGTATGTAAGGCTGTTATATTTGAAAGACACATTTGTTACACTTTTGGCACATTTGGTTGTAGGAAGATAAGAGTTAAATCGAACTCCCCGCCCCCGCCCCCCACCCGCGCTCAACACTAACAATGGGCACAGATCTTGGTTGCGATTATAAGCGTAGTAAATAGTAGTCGAATGTATCAGAAGACCAGTGAGTCACGGTATTTGTGTGAGGGGTTGATGCCACACCTATTCTAGGAATGGAATTTTGTTCGTCTGGGTAAACTTGTTTAAAGGCAATGGGCCTTTGGGCAAGCATGGGTAATGCAATGCATTGCATGCATGTGACTTGTATTAGTCTAAAGTCACAGTTGAACATATATATATAATCATTTAAAACTAGTTTCAAACCAACATTGTTCATCCTTGTTGGATTATTGAAACACACGAGTAATATGCAATCAAACCAAGTGATTTAGATCAGTCTAGCACTTTGTGAAGGAGTGCCCCAAACACTTTATTTTGTTCTATAATAAGTAGCTACATGCATAAATACAAATAAAATAATAAAGGAACAAACTGCGATAGATCAATAACTGTGAGTAATTAAACAAATACATTGTTCGACTAGTCCATTGTAGGCTACACTGTGCCACTCTTGAATGTAAACTAGTTTTTGCTTTGTTTCATGAGATTTTATACAAGAAGACGCCGTCACTTTCAATAACCCGTTTGTTGTTATTTTTTATGCGTTAAAAGTATTTAGGGTCTAGCCTACAATCAAAACGTCCATTAGGTCAGATTCCTACAGCAGTGTTAATATCATTAAATACCATTTTACAATGGCAGACTGTACTAGACTGCTTCCTAATAGGCTATATTAAAATGATTTGAGAAGCATTGTGTGGGACGCGGTTGGTGTCACGCACATGTCCTGCCTCCTCGATGACATCAGCAGGAATGTCGGAGCGAGCGGCGCAGCTTTGCGCTTGAAGTTAACCTCGGCTTCTGCTTCCTGATGCAAATGGCCACCGTCATGGACACAGTATTATTTTCAAGAGCCTTATCAAAAGTGTTGTCCTTATTATTTATTATTCAGATTATAGAGCCGTTGCAAGCGGCATCAGAGCCGGGCAAATGGATCTTAAACGTGAACAGTGTAAGTCCTCTCTTCGCATGCGCAATGTAAATATGTAGGCTATCGAGAACAAGGTACTTTCAGCTGGCACTCATTGTTTATATCCGGTTTATTGCTACGTTTTGCCAGTTTGTTGTATCGCTGACAGCTCTGGTTTTGTGAATGACAATACACATATTTTGCATTGAATTACAAAAATCGTAGCACCGATTTAATGTTGCAGATAGTTTTTGTCTAGAGAAGACACATGATACAGTTAGCTTGCTTGGCTACTTACATCGCAGTCGTTACAGCGTGGATATGTGAAATGCCTTCTTGATTGCCTGCTAATTTTGACAACTAAACATTGAGTCCCCTTCAGTGGTAATATGTATGGGTGTGCTTAAATCTATTTGTGTGATTTGTATCTAGTTAGTGTTAGGCTGACATGATGTACAATATACCTGCATCATTTGCTGGTTTATCCGTGAAATTACAGATAATGTGAAAGCGGTAATGTGTATGGGTGTGCTTAAATCTATTTGTGTGATTTGTATCTAGTTAGTGTTAGGCTGACATGGTGTACAATCTACCTGCATCATTTGCTGGTTTATCCGTGAAATCGAATAAGTCTCTAGTTGATGTTTCTGCTGCGAACTATGGTACATGTGGTCTACGTATGCAGAACGCTTTTAGTTGTTGTACCTACCTTGTAAAACAGACCAGTGTGGAAGTGTGCCTATATTTTTCTTGTATAAGTATCATTGTAATTATTCCATTGTAGTCCATGTTCACTGATGTTCATGTGATTTTTAGATGCATTTAAATATTTTGGTTCCACTTTGTCATTTGTTTTCACTGTGATACATTTTTATTATAGCACGGGCTTAGTGATTAAACAGTCCTAACGTTTTGAATGACTTGTTGTTTTCTTCCTGTTTATTTTCCCCAGAACACCCTAAAGAAGCATAACCTCTTCCCCTTCACAAAAATAATGTTTAATAACACCATCATCAACCTGAAATGTAAGAATCCCTTAGGGATGGCCTTTTTCTTCTTCTTCTTTTTTTTTTTGCATAAAAACTGCCACAATAATAACATGTTTTAAAACCTGTTATTTCCCCCCAGTATTATAATGCACAGAGTTCAGAAGAATATGAAAGTATGTCAGAATGATTGAATTACTGAATGAATAGTGGGCTTTCTGGCTTATCAGGTTTCTATAGTATTTTCTCATGGAGGGTTTGGAGGGTTTCCAATAACACTAATTATAAGTTGGGCTTCTTGAAAGAGCTGTCCGGGTCTGACTGGTTTTGGGACCATGTAGACAATGTCTAATCTGATATAAAATAACAGTTAATGTGACACATTCCTTGTTTATTTTATTATCAGACACCGTTATATAGGGCAGGCCTACAATTTGACATGTTCAGAAACCCATCTGTGCACAGAAAGTAAATACATCAATAAATAAAGATCCTGCCTAGGATTCGAACCCATAACCCTCCGATCCAGATGACTAAGATCTCGACTCTGTAATGCTGTTGCCAACAGTTGGTAAGAAAAAGTTGTGCACACAGAAGTGTCTTGCACTGGGGACCAACAGCAGTGGAGATGGGAGAACCCCAGCAGTGCTGTGATCTGAAATAATCTGTAATATAAAAGAATGATTTATGTCAGATTGTGGTGTCAGCTGAGTTGTTCTACTGCCAGGGGGCAGTGTAGTGTAATGGTTTGGGGGAACTGGACTTGTAACTTAGAGGTTGCTGGTTTGAATCCCAGATGGGGGCACTGCCATTGTACCCTTGAAAGGTACTTAGCCTGAATTGCTTCAGTAAAATATCCAGCTGTATATTGTGGATTGTATGTAAAGAAACGTAAACTGTGTAAGTCGTTCTGGATAAGAGCGTCTGCTAAATGCCTAAAATGTAATGTAATGTAAATGTTGTTCACATAGCTGAGGAATGTCTGTCTGTTTCAGGGATGAGTGAAAACTGTGTGCCTCCAGTAAACCTCAGCATATCCTGGTATCTGAGAAATTCACACTGCTACGACGAGGTGTTTGGCCTCGACGTAAGTTCCTTATTCGTTTTACGCTATAACACACGGTATCACTGCAATGCAAGGTCATTTAAGCAGGGCTGGTATTTGACCAAGATGGTGTGACTTCATGAAATGCCGAGATCAAACATAACTGCAGTGCACTTTCATTGGCTCTGTGAAGCAAATGTTGCCTTTCATATAGTTCCCATTCATTTTGAGACGAGCACTAAATTCATAATTTTTGTTTACGATACAAAATGTTTTCTCTACAAGAACAAAAACAGAGCATGTCAGATCGACTCTAAACGGTTTGTTCAGGATCCTCTTCATGTTTGGGAGCTAGTTTGGTCACATTTCTTTCACCTTTGTGGAAATACTTGTGCCATTTTAGAAGCTCTGTAGGGGAAGCTCCGTTATTGATTAGCAGATAAATATGCTACCAGCAGTAGAAAGAGAAAATTGACAAAAATAAAAGCATGCAAGAGGGAAGAAAGTGCCAGATAAGCTAATTCAGAACCCGCATGAATGCACAAGATGTCAAAACACAATATCAACGAGGATGTATTTGTATAAACGTCTGGCAGATGTTTCTGTGTAAGTTGCATTTATGAAGAATGGACATTACACGTCACAGGGTAGCACATTTGTACTTGTTCATGTCTCTCTTGCGATATATCTGATTAATTGGTGATTGCATATTCCCTTGTCTTCAGTATCAAAAAGCAGAATTCTACTTTATGTCAAGGAATGTGATTCAGGAAGGAGGCAGTGGCTACTACACCTACCATGAGTACAAGCCCATTGTGTGTCGACAGCATGTCAATGGCAACGAGGTATGCGGAACCCTTTGGTACAGTAAAACCAATTAGGTGAAATTAATGTCTGTTTTTTTTTGCTGTTTAAATCAGGGCTACAAATAACGCCCTGCCACATCACTCCAGTGTTTTCCAAATATGTTGTTTGAAAAGAAAGGGAGGTGAATTCCACAGAGGTGACCCTTGCAGTAACAAAGTTCTTCGTGGTTTTTGCTCACCTCGAAAAGTAGATGAACAGCAGCTGTTGTGTTAACTCAGTGTTATAGCGACATGTGCTGTGCTAAGGCCTGTCTTTTCTCTCTCTCCCATCACCGCCTTGAATCCGCTTGTGTTGGCTGGCACCTTCAGTTTGCGGTCACCGATTTTGATTCGCCAAAGAAACTCGTGGAGCAAGGCGAAGGACAGGTGAGAGAGAGTTTAAGACGTTTGTTGTTTATAGACCATGACTTGAAGTGAAAGGTAGTTAATTTGAAACAAAAATGCAGCGATGTGTTGCATAACATTCTATAATATATGAAGGGCAGCTCGAGTCATTTTCATACACATTATTAGTAGCTTACATTACAGTTATCATTCGTCATGCATATCGAATAGGAAATGTAAGGAAATTAGACATTTTCGGGAAAAGGTCTTTGAAAATTAACTATAGGGAAGGTTTTTTTATTTGCACACGCCAACCTTGTGGTAAGTGGCTCTTAAAAATATAATTTATAACGTTATGTTGGTAGGTCCAGCAGAATACCTTCCCTGTGTTTTGTATTGAACAACCCAAAGTGCTTTTTATCATAAAATTATAACAACCAGTAAGGCATGCCTGCAGTTGTACCTTCAACTGCCTTGTAAAACAGAACAGTGTGTAGGTATATTATACTTGTATAATTATAATAATTCATGCATCAACCAGCCTGTTTAGAACCTGTTCAAGTAGCGGTCTAACACACCGTATCTCGGCTGGTCCTGTACGAATGTGCGCTGTCTGTTAGGGACGCGGTTCAAAACCTGTCTCTACCTGACCACCCCTGGTCACCAGCCCCGATCGGGGGCGGCATTTGGCTGTCCGCCCCAGGGGGAGGGGGGAAGGGGGAGGGTGAGCCGGCTCGGGTCCGCCGTGAAGCACGTAAGGGAGTCTCCAGAATGTGGGTGGGGGCGAATTCCTTCTCTGAGAATTAGCTTGCCTCGTAGAGACAAGCGGCAGACCCGTGTGGGAAGGGCAAATCTAAACAAAACAAATTAAACAAACAAAAAAAAGAACCCGTTCAATGTAAAGTGCAGTTATAATTCCACAAGACTATGATATTTGGTGTGTCTTACCATCTATGCATACATGCATATCTAGCATTTAATATTTACTGACGAGCTGTATGAATATCCTTCTGTTTTTGAATATTTCAGACTCCTACTGACAACCAAGGAAGGAGAAAGAGGGACACAAGTGCAACAAAGGTCCAAATATTTTATATATATATATATATATATATATCCATCCATCCATCCATTATCTAAGCCGCTTATTGCTGGTCAGGGTCGCGGGGGGGGGGGCTGGAGCCTATCCCAGCATGCGGAATACACCCTGGACAGGTCCCCAATCCATCGCAGGGCACACACACCATTCACTCACACACTCATACCTACGGGCAATTTAGACTCTCCAATTAGCCTAACGTGCATGTCTTTGGACTGTGGGAGGAAACCAGAGTACCCGGAGGAAACCCACGCGGACATGGGGAGAACATGCAAACTCCGCACAGAAAGGCCCCCGGCCTGGATTCAAACCCGAGAACTTCTTGCTGTGAGGCGACAGTGCTATCCACTGCACCACCACTATATACAGTGGGTTCGGAAAGTATTCAGACCCCCTTAAATTTTTCACTCTTTGTCATATTGCAGCCATTTGCTAAAATCAATTAATTTCATTTTTTTCCTCGTTCATGCACACACAGCACCCAATATTGTCAGAAAAACACAGACTTGTAGAAATTTTTGCAGATTTATTACAAAATAAACACTGAAATATCACATGGCCATAAGTATTCAGACCCTTTGCTGTGACACTTGTATATTTAACTCAGGTGCTGTCCAATTCTTCTGATCATCCTTGAGATGGGCCTACACCTTCATTGGAGTCCAGCTGTGCTTAATTATATTGATTGGACTTGATTTGGAAAGGCACACACCTGTCTATGTAAGGTCCCACAGTTGACAGTGCATGTCAGAGTAAAAACCAAGCCATGAAGTCCTAGGAACTCTCCATAGACCTCCGAGATAGAATTGTGTTGAGGCATAGATCTGGGGAAGGGTATAAAAACATTGCTAAAGCATTGAAAGCACCCAGGAGAACAGTGGGCTCCATCATTGTGAAATGGAATAAGTTTGAAACCACCACAACTCTTCTTAGAGCTGGCCGTCTGGCCAAACTAAGTAACCGGGCAAGAAGGGACATGGTCAGGGAGGTGACCAAGAACCCAATGGCCACTCTAAGAGAGCTTCAGAGTTCCTCTGCAGCGATGGTAGAACCTGGTAGAAGGACAAACATCTCTGCAGCACTCCCATCAATCAGACCTTTATGGTAGCACTTGGCATTCAGGCCAAAAATGTCAATTTGTGTCTCATCAGACCGGATAATCTTTTTCCTGATGCTCTTAGAGTCCTTTAAGTACCATTTGGCAAACTCCAGGTGGGCTGTCATATGCCTTTCACTCAGAAGTAGCTTCCGTCTAGCCACTACCATAAAGGTCTGATTGATGGGAGTGCTGCAGAGATGTTTGTCCTTCTACCAGGTTCTCCCATCGCTGCAGAGGAACTCTGAAGCTCTCTTAGAGTGGCCATTGGGTTCTTGGTCACCTCCTGACCATGTCCCTTCTTGCCCGGTTACTTAGTTTGGCCAGACGGCCAGCTCTAAGAAGAGTTGTGGTGGTTTCAAACTTATTCCATTTCACAATGATGGAGCCCACTGTTCTCCTGGGTGCTTTCAATGCTTTAGCAATGTTTTTATACCCTTCCCCAGATCTATGCCTCAACACAATTCTATCTCGGAGGTCTATGGAGAGTTCCTAGGACTTCATGGCTTGGTTTTACTCTGACATGCACTGTCAACTGTGGGACCTTACATAGACAGGTGTGTGCCTTTCCAAATCAAGTCCAATCAATATAATTAAGCACAGCTGGACTCCAATGAAGGTGTAGGCCCATCTCAAGGATGATCAGAAGAATTGGACAGCACCTGAGTTAAATATACAAGTGTCACAGCAAAGGGTCTGAATACTTATGGCCATGTGATATTTCAGTGTTTATTTTGTAATAAATCTGCAAAAAATTTCTACAAGTCTGTGTTTTTCTGACAATATTGGGTGCTGTGTGTGCATGAACGAGGAAAAAAAATGAAATTAATTGATTTTAGCAAATGGCTGCAATATGACAAAGAGTGAAAAATGTAAGGGGGTCTGAATACTTTCCGAACCCACTGTATATATACAAAAAATATATTTTGAAATGTAATCTTTTTTTATTTGTTCTTATTGATGAAACTCCTGAAAATATGCCATGGGAAACCGCCGTGGGCCTGTATCCATTCCTTATTCATAATCTCAGATTTGTAACCTGAACTGGTTGAAGGAATGTCTAGCTATAACTGTCTAAATATATTTTTCCTGTAGATATAGAATTTCTAGGTCAGCCACGCCTTTCTGTCTGATGTGTGTTTCAAAGTCCTAGGAGTTCAATATGACGTCCTGAATGGATGCACAGTGAGAACTTAGAATGTGTTACAGAATCTAATTAAATCAAATCTATTTCCACCCTTCCTGTCTCCGTGCAGCCAAATATAGCATACTTTCTTTCTTTTTTTTTCTTTAAAGAGTTTGTTTCAGATTTTTTCCCAATTTAGTAGCCAATTATACCCTATTTTTATGTCAACTATCCCCCTCCCCCTCGTATTGTGAGTTTGGGGTGGACAGCCAATTGCCGCCCCCTAGTGGCACTCCCGGGCCAGAGCCGACTCTAGCGTGGCCGGTGGAATCGAATCCCGGTCGCAGTGGCCAGCGTCGAACGTTGTAACTGCTAGACCACCCGGGAGGCCCCGTACAGCATACTTTTGATGACTACTGAATATAAATAGATGTCTGATCTAGTAATAAAATGTCTGGTGGCTCCTGACCCCTGTCTGTTGCATTTTCCACTATCTCAGGGCACAGTCAGCACTGCAGGAAAATCTGGAAAGGCAGGTGGGCCAGCAAGTCAAGAAAAAGCCCTACCCTCAAGCAATGAAATGGTAGGTGTTCTGTGTCCTTTGAGAACAGAATATCGCTGCTGCTTACTTCTTCTTCATAGAGTGCATGCTGACATACAATTCTGCCCCAAAAAAAAAAAAATACAGTGTGATGTTTTTTAAGAGAATGGTTGTGGGTTAGTGTTGGTGTCGGTGAGTTAACCCAGGATCCACTACAGAAGCAGAAAGTGCCCAAAGCCACACAGACGGGGAGCAGTGTAGTGTAATGGTTAGGGGGAGCCGGGCTTGTAACTCAGAGGTTGCTGGTTTGATTTCCAGGTGGGGGCACTGCCATTGTACCCTTGAGCTACAGGTACTTAACCTGATTTGCTTCAGTAAAATATCCAGCTGTTTAAATGGATTGTATGTAAAGAAATGTAAACTGTGTAAGTCACTCTGGATAAGAGCGTCTGCTAAACGCCTAAAATGAGATGGCTCGGGCCTCCCGCGTGGTCCAGTGGTTACAACGTCCGACGCTGGCCACGGAGACCGGGGTTCAATTCCCCGTCTCGCCAAGTGGCCGGGAGTGCCACCAGGGGGCGGCGATTGGCTGTCCGCCCCAGGGAGGGGAGGAAACGTTCGCCGTATAGTGGCCCTGTAAAAATGAGATGGAACTCACATTACTAGGGGGATTTGCGGGTCTAATTGGCTAACAAATTGGGAGAAAATGGGATAAAATCAGAAACAAATTTTAAAATAAAATAAAAATGAGATGGCTCTTCTGATTGCACATGACATACTGTACAACATGAATGTAAAAAAAAGAAGAATAATCTGATGCATATCGGCTTCCCTTCCCCCTCCCTGGGGCGGACAGCCAATTGCCGCCCCCTAGTGGCACTCCCGGGCAGACTCTGGCGCAGCCGGGGACTTGAACCTCACCGTTACAGCACCCGGGAGGCGCTACGTTTTTGTGACAGTGATTTCACTCCATAGTTTTAGTCTGTTTTAGATCCCAGCAACTCTGCTGTTCTGACTGGTTGTAGCTTTAGCTCGTTCCCCCTCTCGGTAACTCAAGAAGATCTTTGACCGGAGGCCAGTTTTTATACTGCATTCATGATCAATGTTCGAAAAACTATGATTGTTCCTACCATGTATTATTGCACATCTTGTAAGTCGCTCTGGATAAGAGCGTCTGCTAAATGCTTAAAATGTCAAATGTAAAATGAAAAGCTCCCAAGGTCTCAGCTATCTCTGCCGTTGTCAATCGAGGGCGCCTGCGTTTTGTCCTGACCCATGTCTTTGTTCTGTGTGTGGTGATCCCTGTTCTGAAACTGTCTCTCTGTTTTGGGGGGTCCCGCAGCTGCACTACGCTGTCGCTCGCACCTGGGAGGACGGGCCCTACATGTTCATCATCCAGATCAAAGAGGCCGGCCAGGACAAGAGCGTCGCCACAGAGCCTGGGGCGGAGAAGAGCTGGGACGTCCAGTGTAAGTGCCCAAATCAGACTCCTCAGACCAGGATGGAAATGTACAGAGTTAGAGGAGGGTGATCCAAATGAAGTGAGCTCTGGTGAAACCACCTTGAGTTTCCCGAGTTATTGCGGGGTTATAGACCTGCTTACCGAGCCATGCAGAAAGACATTTATTATAGGGGCGGTGGATAGCGTAGCGGTCTATCGCAGCGTATCTTGGCTGGTCCGATACGGTGTGCGCTGCCTGTCAAAGACACGGTTCGAAACCCGTCTCTACCAGACTGGACCTGGTCATCGGCCCCGATCGGGGTTGGTGTTTGGCTGTCCGCCCCAGAGGGAGGGGGGCAGGGTGAGCCGGCTCGGGTCCGCCGTGAAGCACGTTTGGGAGTCTCCAGAACATGGGTGGGGGCGAATTCCGTCTCGAAGGAAGCAGAGTTCGCTGCCCTCGGAGAATTAGCTTGCTTCGTAGAGATGAGCGGCGGACTCGTGTGGGGAGGGCAAATCGAAATAAATACAGGGTGTAATTGGCAACTAAATTGGGAGAAAAACAGAGAATCTGAAACAATTTTTTTGAAAGACATTTATTACAAATTAATGGGACTCCAGTGAGTAGTAAGTTGTCAAGGCAACATAACTTTATTTCCTTGTTAGGCTGAAAAGGCGAACCGCACATTATGTTGGGGTAGTCCTGACACCGTCGCAAACAACGACAACATCAAATCAATGCACTTTAAACAATGAGGGTGGATTTTGTATATCAAAATCTTTGTGTATCCTCGCATTTGTTGCTATGTGATTGTAACAACCCTGGCAATGACATGACAACTTTTGTGGGAAATTCAAAGGAAGAGAGTGGGACCCCTAACCAAAGTAGTGTGTGCGTGTGCGTATGCGTATGCGTGCGTGTGTGCGTGCGTGTGATGTACTAGAGTTGGTGTCACACCACTTGTATATGTGTCCCTGGGAGACATATCTCACTCTGGAGGCACAGTGTGGGCTGTTGATCAGTTAGTGAGGCCTTGGCCCAAGCGCAGAGGGATGTGACCTCGTCTTCAGCCTAATTTCACAGAAGATTGGATACTGCCGGTCATGAAAATAATCCTTGAAAACTTAAAATCTATCCTTAATTAAAACATCACTGAAGAGTCTGAGAAAATATATATCTGGTTTGAGTGGGAACCCTGGTGATTGGTTCTCCTGGTCCAGGCCCTGGTGATCTCACGTCTGGATGGTGATCCTACCGGCCTGTGCCATCAAGCCACTGCAATTAGTCCAGAATGCTGCCACACATCTGGTGTTCAACCAGCCAAAGTTCACCCATGTCACCCCTCTACTCTCCTCTCTGCACTGGCTCCCCATCGCAGCATGCATCAGATTAAAATCACTGGTGCTGGCTTTTCAAGCGGCTAGAGGTACTGCTGCCCCATACCTCCAGTCACTCATCACTCCCTACACCCCAGCCAGACCCCTCTGCTCCTATGGCAAACTGACTGTCCCATCCCTCCAGGCGCCTGGCAGCCGCTCCTCACGGTCTCGTCTCTTCTCTGTCCTGACCCCTTGGTGGTGGAACGACTTTCCGCAATCGGTCAGGACCATGGAATCACTTGTGATCTTCCGCACTCAAAACCAGAGACTCAGAGACTCAAAACCCACCTTTTCACAATCCACTACCACTGAATTCTGTACATCTAGCTAATTGTCATCAACACTGCCTACTTGCTCAACACTATGTATCCCTGCTTACTCCTCATTTAAAAAAAACAAAAAAAATAAACCCAGTGTTACAGGCATGGTATGCAGCTGCCTACAACTATCTCTGTCTATCTCTGTATTACTGCACTGATCTCTTGCGCAAACTATGATTGTTCTTACCATGTATTAATGCACATCTTGTAAGTCACTCTGGATAAGAGCATCTGCTCAGTACAAAGTTCAGTACAGTGGGTCAATGATTCCACACAAAGGCTCCACTCATAAAGCACTGCATTCATCAGCCAATTGAGTGTAAGAGCTGACCCAGGGGCCTCCCGGGTGGTCTAGTGGTTACAACGTCCGATTTGATTCCACCGGCCGCACCAGTGTCAGCTCTGGCCGGGAGTGCCACTAGGGGACGGCAATTGGCTGTCCGCCCCAGGGAGGGGGGAGGGAAGCCGATACGACCTCACTGCGTATAGGAGTGGCTCTGTGTGTACCGGAGTTACAGTTGACGGCTTGGCGAGTGCCGGCTTGGAGGAGGGGGTACATCGCCTTTGTCACTGCTGGTCTCAGCACTACGGCAGCGAACTCACAATATTTCATTGACATGAAAAGAGAGGGTGTAATTGGCTAATAAATTGGGAGAAAATGGGAAAAAATCGGAAAGAAAAAGAGCTGACCCAGTCTCTGCCCCCTTGTGTCTTTGCAGTGGAGGTCAGCATGAGCGGTCCCCATGAATACATCTCGGCCTCCGAGTGGCCCCTCATGATCGTAAGTACAGCGCTCCCCTCACCAGTGATCTGTCTAAATCCCCTCATGATCATAAGTAGTAAGTTGTCATTCTGCATGGATATTAGGACGTTTTTCTTTGACACAGAGAGTTGTCAATGCCTGGAACAGCTTGCCAGGTCGGGTAGTAGAGGCAGAAACACTTGGGCTATTCAAGTCCAGGCTAGATGCAGTACTAGATACTCTTTAGATTAGGACATGACCGCGCCAGAGTCGGCTCTGGCCGGGAGTGCCACTAGAGGGCGGCGATTGGCTGTCTGCCCTAGGGAGTGGGGAGGGAAGCCGACACAGGAGTGGTTCTGAGGTGCTGGAATTACAGTCGACAGCACGACGAGTGCTGTCTCGGAGGAGGCAGCACTTCGCCATTGTCACTGCCGGTCACAGGGCTACGGCAGCTTACTATGAGGGAGGGGATTGAACTAAGCACAGCGGGAGTAATTGGCTACCAAATTGGGAGAAAAACGGGGTAAAATCGGAAAAAATAATTTATATAAAACCTTTTTTTAAGGATTAGGACATGACTAGCCTAGATGGGCTGAATGGCCCATTCTCCTCATTATGTATTATGTTCTTATGTACAGCGTCCCCTCACCAGTAACCCATTCTACAGTGATTGATACAGTCCACTCTTTATATGATCTCTAGCAAACATTAAATATCAAATTCTATAAATATTTATATGATTGGACAAAGTATGTATTCACAAAAGGTGAAACTTTTTGTTATGATAACGAAAAGTCTTTCTACTGTCAAGTAGCATTACGGGCAGTTTTTTCAACGGAGAATGACTGAATCTATGTAGATTGGTCATTAATAAAATGTTTGGCCGGATGTAATTTGCTACTAAGTAAAAAGGGTGATTTCAGGGTGGTGGATAGTCTAATGCACCGTGTCTTGGCTGGTCTGATACGGTGTGCACTGCCTGTCAGGGATACGGTTCGAAACCCATCTCTACCGGACTGGGCCTGGTCGTCAGCCCCGATCGGGGGCGGCGTTTGGCTGATTTGGAGGTGATTTGGAGAATTACAATGCATGGGAGTGTCTCCTTCTCCAGAGGGTGTTTCTGATAGGCTGACTGCCTCCCCAGTTCTACATGGTGATGTGCATCATCTACGTGGCTCTGGGTCTGCTGTGGCTGGCGCTGTCGGCCTGCTACTGGAGGGACCTGCTGCGCATCCAGTTCTGGATCGGCGGGGTCATCTTCCTGGGCATGCTGGAGAAGGCCGTCTACTATGCAGAGTTCCAGAGCATCCGCTACGACGGCCTCTCAGGTAGGGCCCGGACTGCGCCCACACGGACCGCAAAATTACCCAACACATACACATACGCTTAAGAGTAACTTATAGTGGAGCCTCCCGGGTGGTGTAGCGGTTACAACGTTCGACGCTGGCCACTGTGACCGGGGTTCCATTCCACTGGTTCCAACAGTTGTCATAACTTATATACCAGGTACCAGTTTAGTTGCCCTTCTTTTAACTTTTTCAACTTCTATATCTTTCTATCACCGGGTGAAACCCCAGGCTCCGGTGTGAACGTTAGGCCCACACCAGGGCAGGACCCTAAGTGCTCTTTCTCTCCCCACAGTCCAGGGGGCGGTGGTGTTCGCCGAGAGCCTATCCGCCGTGAAGAGGACTCTGGCCCGCGTGCTCGTCATCATCGCCAGCCTGGGCTATGGAATCGTCAAGTGAGTGACCCGTCCGAGCTCGAGAGGGGGAGGGGGAGGGGGGCCATGGAGCCATGGAGCCATGGAGCCATGGAGTCCTGGAGTCCCTGTTGGGCTAGCACTGCACTGTTTTTATTTTTTTTTTATTTTTTTTCTTTGTAATTTTTCTTTATTTATTATTATTATTTTTTTTAAATTTTTTTATTTTTTTATTCTTTTCCCTGTTTTTCTCCCAATTTGGTAGCCAATTACACCCTCTATTGTATTTTGATTAACCCTCCCCACACGGGTCCGCCGCTCGTCTCTACGAGGCAAGCTAATTCTCAGAGGGCAGCGAACTCCGCCTCCTTCGAGATGGAATTCGCCCACCCACGTTCTGGAGACTCACTTACGTGCTTCATGGCAGACCTGAGCCGGCTCACCCTCCCCCTCTCCCTGGGGCGGACAGACAAACGCCACCCCCAATCGGGGCTGATGACCAGGGCCAGTCTGGTAGAGACGGGTTTCAAACCGCGTCCCTGACAGGCAGTGCACACCATATCGGACCAGCCAAGATACGGTGCGTTAGACCGCTACGCTATCCGCCGCCCCAGTGCTGTGGTGCCCTTGAGCAAGGTGCTTATCCTCGATTGCTTCAGTAAAACTCCTCCTGTATACGGGGTGAAATGAGCAGGCCGTGCATGATGGGAAATGACATATGCTGCAGTCAATCTGGACGGGTTTGCGTCTGCATACCAAACAAGCACATAAATCACGTATTAATGATCGTGACTTTGGCCTGTGCCTTTGATTCAAAAGCACGTTTTAAGGGTTCAGGACAGGCTGTATTAATCTCTCTGGAAATATGGACGATGGTTTACAGCGCTGGGTAAATGCAGGAATATTGGTTGTTCTTGTGATTGATTATGAAATTACCAGTACTGCACTCTAAAGGCGCTCCATGATATATCATTTAGAGCCAGGTTTCCCAGCCCTGGTGCTGGTCATCCCGGGATGAGGCCGATGTGGCTTTGGTTTAGTTACTTATTTACACTCTATAATTTTCTATAATCTTTACAGAAGAGGGAAAGAGGGTCCTTAAATAGGATTGTTCACGGAGAAGTTATCAATATTTTATATTCTTTTGACATCAGTAGCATTGACTAAACAAAATGATATGAGTTCGCTGCATATAGGAGTGGCCCTGTGCACATACCAGAGTTACGGTGACGGCTTGGCAAGTGCCGGCTCGTAGGAGACGGTGACCAGTCGCATGTCACTGCCAGTATCAGGACTACGACAGCGAACTCTATGAGGGAGTGGGATAATTGACATGAAAAAAGAGGGTGTAATTGGCTATTAAATTAGGAGACAAATGGGGAAAAACAGCAGAAAGAGAAAATACAATAGTCCACCAAAGCAAAACCCCTCCCTGACGTAGTGACGTCTGAATTTCTACTCAGGCTTAAGCTGGCTGTGGGTCGAGGGTCGAGGGTCGAGTGTCGGGCTAAGGGTTTGTGCATGAGCTGCAGTAACACCTTTTGACCTGTGTTTCAACAGGCCAAGACTGGGGGCGCTGTTGCACAGAGTGGTGGGGGTTGGACTTCTCTACTTCATTTTCTCCATCGTGGAAGGCATCCTACGCGTGAACTCGGTGAGCCCCCACCCACAGCACAGACGCACAGATTTACACCTCACCCAATAACACACAGCATTCAATCCCTCATTACATTTTAGCCATTTTCAGATGCTCTTATCCAGAGCGACTTACACAGTTTACATTTTTTCTTTACATACATACAATCCATTTACCTTGAAGTGTACAATGGCAGTGCCCCTCTTGGGAATCGAACCTGCAACCTCTGCGTTACAACCCCTAACCATTACGCTACACTACAGTGGCCAGGTTGGGAGGGATCAAGGTATTCCCCCACAGAGAGATCCACCATATCGCCCTGCTAACGCTAACGCTAATGCTAAAAGGCCTCTGTGGGGGCTGATGTATAGCATAGCGGTCTAACGCATTGTATTTTGGCTGGTCCTGTACGAGTGTGCGCTGCCTATCAGGGACGCGGTTTGAAACCCGTCAACCCTGGTTGTCAGCCCCAATCGGGGGCGGCGTTTGGCTGCCTGCCCCAGGGGGAGGGAAGGGAGGGTGAGCCGGCTCGAGTTCGTCAAGGAGCAGGAAGGGCGTCCGTGGTCAGGTTCCATCTCGGAGGAGGCGGATCTACCAGCCCAGGAAATTGGCTTGTTACCCGGCGGACAGGCTGTGGACTCGTGGGGGAGGGAGAATTGAGATAAATAGAGGGAATAATTGGCAACCAAATTGGGAGAAAAAAATTAGAAACAATAAATATTTTTTTTTTTTTTTTTTAAAGGCCGTCTGTGTGATGTTTTTAGTGTTGCATCTGGCGCACAGGGCTCGGCTAGAATCTCTCAGGTGCCTGTGTCGCTCCACTCATTTTAGGCATTTAGCAGACGCTCTTATCCAGAGCAACTTATACAGATGTCTTGAGCACACTGTCCACCCGGCCCTCACCACCTAACCCATCCTTCTTCAGGTTCTGGGGAAGGTCAGATTCCTGTGTGACTTTGTTCTGGCGCTCACTGACGCCTGCACTGTGTTGTGGATATCCTTTTGGTAATCGCTGGGGGGGGCCTCTGTGTGTTTATGGTGTTACTGCGTGTTACTGGACAGTGACTCCAAATGGAAAGTAGACAAGAGCTTTCTCATCTCACACACCAGAGCACTGTGTGTGTTATCACAGAGAAATACTGTATTAGGGGTGTAACGGTACACAGAAATCACGGTTCGGTACGTACCTCGGTTTTGAAGTCACAGTTTGGGACATTTTTGGTACAGCGGGGGAGAAAAAAGAAAAAAGAACATAAAACTGCTTTTCATTTATTATGAACTTTGTAAACAGTGGCTAATTGGTCATAATTTACTGAACAAAGTGAGGCACATCTTTCTTTCTTAAATAAAAACAAAATGTCCGTCAATAACTGCTGCAACCGCACACATAAAAAAGTTCAGCGTGTGCGTTAGTGGTTAAAGCAAGATTGCATCCGTTGGGTTCACAGCGCGTACCGAACAGTTCGGTACCAATACATGTACCGTTACACCCATAGTGTTTAGGTAGCTGCCTGTAAATCTGCATTTAAAATGTGGACGCAGACCAATGGGGACGCGTTTGAACTGCACTGCCTTCATGGGACCAGCTGAGACAGGACATCAGGGGCACAGCAAGTGAACAGTTAGTGCGTCAGTCCATTGTGGGGCGAATCCCATAAACCCGTCTCTACCAGACCGGCCCTGGTCAACAGCCCGGATCGGGGGTGGCGTTTGGCTGTCCGCCCCAGGGGGAAGGGGAGGGTGAGCCGGCTCGGGTCCGCCGTGAAGCACGTAAGGGTGGGGGCGAATTCCGTCCTGAGTTCCCTGCCCTCTGAGAATTAGCTTGCCTCGTAGAGACGAGCGGCAGACCCGTGTGGGGAGGGTAGATCGAAAATAAATAGAGGGTGTAATTGGCCACTAAATTGGGAAAAAAACAGAAACAAATTAATCTTGTGCCGCTGTGTGAATCAGTCTGATATCCGCCTGAAGTCCTGAGGCCTGCTTTTCATCGCAGCCTGAGAATATCTCTGTTACGTGTGCACCAAACTCTCTGAGGCACTGTCTGCCCAGGGAGGGGCTGTAAGAGAGATGGGGGAGAGAGAGAGAGAGAGAGATGTACTCTACTGTTTTGACGGTAATGGAAATATTCCTTTTCTGCCCCAGGCCCCCAAACCTCCTCTCTGCCGCAGTAGAGCTGCTCACTTTCGTCCCTGGTTTGCTTTTTTGCTGATTTTTTTTTCTAACCGTTTCCTCTTCCCCCCTTTTCTAATTTCCCTGTCGGCCTTTTACATTTTTAGTTTTTATTTTTCTCCCCCAGAAGCAGGAATCAGAACCTGTTTCGCGGTGGACAGCCTCGATGCCCCGTGGGGTGTGCTATGCCCAATCTGCCAGGAGATGTGTGTGATGGTGCTCTCTCTCTCTTTCTCTCTGTCTCTCTCTCTCTCTCTGTCTCTCTCCATCTCTCTCTCTCTCTCTCTCTCTCTCTCCCTCTCTCTGTCTCTGTCTCTCTGACCCCCCCCCTCTCTCCCCCTTCAGGCTGAGGATGATCTGGTCCTGCTGGCTGCCATTCCCCTGGCTGTGCTCGACTCTGCCCTCTGCTGGTGGATATCCTGTCCTGCATCTTTCTTAATCTCTCTCGCTCTCCCTTTCTCTCTCTCTCCCTCCCTCCCTCCCTCCCTCCCTCCCTCCCTCCCTCTCTCTCCTTCTCTATCTCTCTCTTTTTCTCTCCCTCCCTCTCTTTCTTTGTCTCTTGTATGCTCAGCTGCCTCAGTGTTGGTTTGTTAGAGCCCTCTTCCCCCGCCCAAACAGCCCCCTCCTCCACCCTCCCCCTCTACCCCTCCCTCTACCCCCCAGAGTGGGGAACAGCAGAATATTCTGGAATCACAAGCCTGCCATATACTAACTGAGGCATACAGAGTGCAGGAATTAATCTCCACTGCGGTCACTGAAGAATAGATTTTTTTGTATCAAATTTAAACTACTTCTACCTGGGGGCCAGATTCCTTTTTACAAATGGTGCATGCGGGCCAAATATTACCCACATACTACGTATAAATCAATAATGCTTTAATAAGGTGCTTTGTACATGTGTGTAAACAAAGTAGATGCTTTCTCAGAACAGGCTGTTGTATATCATTCTGTAATATTACTTATAGCTTATTATCTGTCACTAGTGGCCAGGTCACTAGTGATCGAAGGGCCAATTGTAGGTCTACGGCAGGGTGCATTTGGCCCCTAAGCCACCAGGTGAGTAGCCCAGGCAAGTAAATGCCTGTAAATGCAAATAAGATATTACAAATATTTGGCTAAAATACAATAGACACACAGTGAGCCAGAACACTGCTTTTTGGTTTTGTGGTCTGTGTCTCCATTTCTGGCAGGTTCCAGTTCCAACAGTAGGAAGGAGGGTAATGAGTAATAAATCATTTGGCTTCCATATCTACTTACTGTTCTTGTGTTCCCATATGAAACATGTTACTGTGGTCCAATCTACAAGTGAACCAGCATTGGCGTATCCAACTAATTAGCTAATTGAGCTACAGGGATAATTGGTAGAAACAAAAACCTGCACACACACCAGCCCTCCAGGACCAGAGTTGCCCACCCCTGGTCTAGCTGCTTTTGGCATTCGGTATAGACATGGGGGAGAGGCATTGACAGTGTTTCCAAGGGTTTCCTTGACATGGAGCCACATCTTCGTCAGCCTGGCCCAGACGATGAAACTCCTACGCTTGAGAAGAAACGTGGTCAAGCTTTCGCTCTACCGCCACTTCACCAACACCTTGATATTCGCCGTCATTGGTGAGGAATAGTGTGTCCTACTATAATAAAGTCCCATCTGCATTTGTGTCAAATTTACCCCCGTTTGTAATTGTAAATATCCCCCGTCTGTTCCCTTATCATGCATGTAAATCCAGACCACTGTCTGTTCAGTATTACTTGTGAGGACAAAAGAGAGAGAGACGTGTTGCAAGCCCGATTACTACTGTCGTGTGTGCTCATGCAAAACTATACGCAGTGTTACATGGTAGTAGATTTACTATAATTTCACTTAGAGCCAATTCTTTAGACTTGAATTCCCTGAAATGTTTCTCACTCTCTCTCTGTCTCTCTCTCTCTCTTTCTCTCTCTCACAAACACACACACACACTCACGCATGCACGCACGCACGCACACACACACACACACACACACGCATGCACACCCACAGCTTCTCTCATTTTCGACATCTGGATGATGAAGACCTTCAAGTTCTCAAAGTGTCAGTCTGTGAGTACCCCCCTCTTTGTCTCTGGCGGTACACATAGAGCACGGTCTCAAGGTTGGGACAGTGTGAAAGGTTTGACACGGATGTGTGCTCGGGGGCTTGTGTTTGGCAGCGTGCTTCGCTCTCGCCCCTTCCTCTTCCTTATCACCCCACGTCTGTTTCTCTATTTTGCACGCTCTCTCTCTGGGTCAGGACTGGAGGGAGCTGTGGATTGACAATGCCTTCTGGCGGTGCCTCTTCTCCACCATCCTCCTGGTCATCATGTTCTTATGGAGGCCGTCGGCCAACAACCAGAGGTTAGGGTGCGCTGCCTCCACAGCCAATGTGCTTTGAACACTGTGCGCGATACCCCGCCTCCTCGGTCCTTCAGCCAATCCCTTTTACTAAAGAATTTGTTTCATATTTTCCCCCGCTTTTTCTCCCTCATTATACCCTCTATTTAGTTTGATTAACCCTCCCCCCCACAAACTTGTCGCCCATCTCTACGGGGCAAGCTACTCTCCGAGGCCGGCGATGATCCGCCTCCTTTGAGACGGAACTCACCGACCCCCTTTCTGGAGACACCCTTACATGCTTCACGGCGAGTTCGTGCCAACCACCCTCTACCCTCCCCCCTCCCTCAGGAGCGGACAGCCAAACGCCGCCCCCAGTTGGTGCTAACGGCCAGGGCTGGTCTGGTACAGACGGATTTTGAACCATGTCCCTGACAGGCAGCGCACACTCGTATCGGACCAGCCAAGATACGGGCGATAGACCACTACGCTATCCTCCACCCCTAATCTCTTAACACTGTTAACTGAGTCAACGACACTTAAGCCCACTTACTCTTCCGTGCATCTGAAGTGCCCACTTTTTGCCCTTGGCAGGTATTTCAGCAAAAATTAGAAATGAAATGTATAAGAAATTAATTTATTCAGCTTTTGTTGGGGAGTTTACCTCCCTTATAGCATTCCAACTCACTAAAATGTGTTTGGTAGCTGTTTTTCTAAAGAGAGTTCATGAGCACATCGAGGTGAGAGAGTAGTGAATCGGTAGTGTGTCTGCTTTTCTAAAGAGAATTAATGAGCACATTGAGGTGAGAGAGTAGTGAATTGAGGGGGGTCAAGGAGGAGGAGGAAACACTGGACAGGGGAAATGGAGTGCGTAAACTCTGAGAGGGAGGGTATCGGTACGCACCTCAAATGAAAAACATTTAGAAAAAGGAGCAGAACAAGGAAAAGGATGGAAGTGCTGTGATGGAAGATCGGGGTATGGCACTAAGACAGGGACCCCTGTGTTTTTCAGATACGCTTTCAGCCCATTGGTGGATGAAATGAGTGATGAGGAGAAGGAGCAGCAAATGAATGAAGCCTTTGGTAAGGGACCACCACCACCACCATTTTTTAAAAATCCAATTATACCCTCCTTTTTCATAGTAATTATCCCCCTCCCTCATATATCTTATGAGTTAATTGCCATAGCCCTGTGACCGGCAGTGACAAAGGCGATGTACCGCCTCCTCCGAGCCGGAACCCGCCAAGCCATCGGCTGTAACTCCGGTACACAGAGGCACTCCTATACGCAGCGAGCTCATATTGGCTTCCCTCCCCCCTCCCTGGGGCAGACAGCCAATTACCGCCCCCTAGTGGCACTCCCGGCTGGTGGAATCTAACCCTGGTCGCAGTGGCGCCAGCATTGACCGTTGTAACCGCTAGACCACCCGGGAGGCCACCACCACTACAGATTTGTATGCAGTAAAGTTCATGCACAGCAAAACCGAAGATGGTTGCACCTTAACCGCTTTAAAAAAAAAAAAAAAGTGGACATTTATGTGCTGCACCTGTATATAATTCGGTTTTATGCCTCTATGAAAATGTACAGGAATGAGACTCATGCATTTATTTGATCTATAACTGGCTGTGGCAGTAAAGCATGTTGGGGGGGCTGCCCTCCCACATATTTCAAAGAGATGTTTCCTTCCATACCCCGTTACTCAGACAATGAGCTGTTGTGTCTCTCTTGTAATAAACCGATAGCTCACAGCAATGTTAAATGTCAAATGTGATGTTTTGGCTTGCCGATAGTTCTCACAGTTCTCGAAGTCCAAACCTGCTGACTCCGGCACGGTGTTGTCACCCGATTTACTCAAATTCCGAGTATTTCCTGGCCCCTGTTTCCTTTTCCTGTTCCAGAAGGCGTTAAGATGAGAGGCCTGAAGTCCGAAACGAACGGGACAGACAAGCCAAACAAAGTGGTAGGTACAGCGCCTGTTCCAGACGGTGAGACTGTGTTCTGCTTGGAGACGGACACGTTTCTAGATTTCCCACAAGGTGGTTTCTTACATGGATATATATATATAGATTCCGTTTTTTTGGCATCTGGGGAGGTTTTAAGAGGCACATGTTACATTTCAAGCACAAGAAAATGCAGCAATATTAAAAAACCCTGTCCTACGGTATTATGAGCCCCCAAAGTATTATGGAAGCAATCTGTGGATACAGTCAACAAGATTAACGATGGTGTTAAGTGTAGCACTGGGATAGAAGATTGAGGCACAGTGGGGTGGTAAGGAATAACAGTGTGGAATAACAGTGTGAAGTAACAGTGTGAAATAGCCCTTTAAAACAGTGGCTGTCGCACAGAATAAGAGGATGTAGGAAGAACAGCACAGCTCATCCTGAATATGAAACAGATTGCAATAACCAGTGGTGATTTTAGACCCTATTTAGGGGGCTTTATCTCAGCCCCCTGAAAATTTTAGTCATTCATTTAAAAACATTTTCACTTAATATCTATTTTTAAAAACACCACAGATAGAGAGTGGTATTTCAATTTTGAGACCACCATTGTGGTGTTTTTTGTTTATGGGGAATGTAACAGTAAATTAATTAAAAATGTAGGCTTGTGCTTTGCATGTGTACATGTGTCATTGGGGGCTGAGCCCCTCTAAAGGTCACATCCTAGAATCGCCCCTGTTGATAACGATCAATAGAACCGATGCGTCCGGGATGGAATCCCGCCAGCAGGGATGGGGTTTCGGCCGGTTGGCCTGATGCACGAGGCCGCTGCTCCAAGACCTAAAGAACCGCATAAGATGTGTCACGACCAGTGACGTCGAGGAAAGAAAACAAACTCCGGGGAGGGTTCCTATCAAACAAAGAGAATGAGTCAGACAGCTCTTAGGGATCTCTGACAGTTTACTCCCGCCTTCTCCTTCCTGTTCCACTCTCCGAAACAGTCCTGGTACCCAAGCGCGATTGATTCTTCACTGTGCGGGGGTACCTTAGAGGTAGAATTCACCGGTGAAGTTCTGGGAACGTGTTCGAAAAGACATTGGTCTGATATTTGTGTTTTTGTTTTTCTGCATGCAGGACGAGGACTTGAAGTGGGTGGAGGAGAATATCCCGTCGTCTATGGCAGACGTGTAAGCACATCTGTTTGTTTGCGTAGCAGATGCCCCTTTACCCAGGGGTGACTAACCATGACCGCCATTGAATAGGGGTGTAACGGTACACAAACATCACGGTTCGGTACGTTTTACGGGGGTGAAGAAATGCAAAACATAAAATTGCTTTTCATTTACTATAAACTTTGTAAACAGTGGCTAATTGACCATAATTTAGTGAACAAAGTAAGGCACATATCTTCCTTTCTTAAATGAAAAAAATAAAAGATGTCCGTCAATACTGCTGCAACCGTACACAAAAAGATGGTTCCATACGTGCATTAGGGGTTAAAGCAAGACTGCATTCGTTCTGTTCATAGCGCATACCGAACCGAAAATCCAATACGTGTACCGTTACACCCCTACCATTGAACATGATACCTGTTTGTCACCAAATTGCCTTGCTCAAAGAGTATGACAGCAGTTCCCCCGCTCGATTTGAACCAGAAAACCTCCTGACGATGAACACCAGAACGCTGAGGCGCCAGATCGATAGAATGATTACAGAGTTAGGAGATAAGATGCTATAAACGTCCAGCTGCTTTGCGGGTTTGGGAACATTCTCTGACTAAGACTGCTTGTGCTGTAAATATTTACTTGCCGGTATGGATAGGAACATTGGCAATAAGCAGTGGACTTTGCTTTCATGTGCATTTGAGCAAGTGCAGTTTCAATCTTTCCAGTTAAAAAAATACTAAGGTGTAAATGGCTAGAATATGTTAAAAAAAAGTATCTTTGAAATGATACAGGATAACAGTCAATGTCATAATAATAATAATGTTAAAACAAACAGAGTTAAAATCTGTAATGTACCGTCGTCGCTGCCACTGTCCTCTTTCTAATTGGGTGAGGTTTAGTCATGGAGGTTTTAAAAAAACCAAAACACATTGTCTGTCTCTGCAGTGCGCTGCCGCCTCTACTGGATTCCGATGAGGTGAGTCACCGCGTTTTACACAAAAGCCTGTTACTGCCTGTGGGTCCACCAGGGGGCGCCATGTGAGCTCTAACCGCATTAGATCAGATCGCCTGTCCCTGTGTTTGGATTAATTATGTCCCAGCTGGGATCTCACTGTCACAATACTCAGCTATCCTGTGGCCTTTTCCCACCAGTCTTTTGTAAAAAAAAAAAGGACTAAATAGTCTCAGAATGTGTTAAATTAACCTGGATACTGAGCTGCTGGTGTCGATAAATTAGTGATAGATAGAATGTTGTTTTAATGCATTTTGTCACTATCTCCCCTTTGAAACATTACACTATATATAAATATATAAGCCTTTAAGGCTTTGTCAATAACTATTTATATCACTTTTCCTCCACAATTTCCCCTTAAACCTTTATTGGGTTGAATCTTTTTATGACAAAAGCTCTTATTATAAACGCCAAATGAGCTTTTGTTGTCATATTCCTGTTTGTCTGGAATATTGTCTCTAAAAAAAGTCACCTTGTCTGGCTTTCAAATTCCTGCCAGAGAAAATAAGAGGCGGTCTGTTGAGTCTCATTATCATTTTTTTCTGTATTTCATGCATTTTTGTTTTTGGTTTCACATGAAGAGAGCTGAGCTTCACTGCATTCTTTTTTCCACAGGAAACCATGACAACCAAATTTGAGATGTCCAAAATGGAGTAGACAACCGGATGTATTTATTGTAAATAATTTTTTGAAGGTTTACTGCTGTCTGTCTGTCGAAAAACTGTCCCTGCCAACTACGGGCCTAGTGAGCAATATTTGTAAATACAATAGGATGGAGTCGAGGGGGTGGGGGAAACACACAAGATGGTGACTAATGACATGCTTTTATTTTCCTTTTAATGCCTGTTTGTATTTATGTTTCCTTTGGGTACGGTTTGCCACAGTTTGAGTTCTTTTATCGAAGCTGTACCATGCCTTTTGACTGTTTACACACCCTCAGACCGCAATTAAATTCCACACCGTGTCTGAAATGTTGCTTGTGGTTTGATTAATACGACAATTTAACCCCCCCTCCTCAACCATCCAAGCCCTGTCTATTCCTGTGCTATTTCTGTGGAAACCCATCACTATTGCTCCTCGCAGTTCTTCTGCGATTCACAAGATAAACTGCTTTATAAAAGGTTTTATCTAAGGGAGTGTAACGCGTGTGCATCACGGTCAATGTTTCCAAACCTGCCAGGAGCGTACCAGGAAACACAATGACTACAGCAAGGCTGCATTGTTCTGTTGTATTTTTACTCCCAAGATAATAGCTAAGAATTCCATTATGTCCAAACGACCATTAATAAAAGCCCCTGAGCTTTCCAATGAAACCACTGCTGCCGACAACATTAAGCAGGGTTCTTTTTAATTAACTATACTCATGAATGTGACAGACTGTGTGAGTGTGTGTGTACAGCATTGTCCAAGAGACCCAGATAGTGTGGGCGTTACACTACTTTTAGTCCAGAGACCATTCACTCGTCACAGAATGTGTGCAGCTTTCAAGAACCACAGTACGAGGAGTGGTAGTATTGTTTCCAAAAGCAATTAAGCTAAACAATTAAAAACGAATTATGAGTTTGGGAAACACACTGGGTTGATGTTAGGGGTGTGCTTAAGGAAATTATAAAACGGTATTATTCATCTGTGAGCAATATGTGTAAGACTGATAAACACAAAATACGGATGTGGTGTTTGTTATTGCTGCTTAGATTAAGGGTTTGATTTCGACTTGACATAATGAGACACAGAAAAGGATTTGGACCCATTTCAATGATCTGTCTAAGTGATAAACATTATTAATATGCATAAGTTTGAGTCAAACTCTTTATTGTTTGGTTATAGCTGGTTATGGTAACACTCTGTTGCAATTGATGACCAAATAAGTGGCTTGCTGGAGCATCACTTTAAGGAACAAGTTGGTAGCCAACTATCAAAATGGAAAGTGGATGTACTTAATGATGTGAATGTCTCCTAACATTATTTTTGTGAGGGGTGGGGAGCCATTTTGTTTCTGTTGTATTTGTTTCCCTAAATGTGTATTCATCCTGTGTGTTGGGCGTGGAGAACACAATAATAAAAAGGTAATTATGGCGATATCTGTCACCTCCAACACAGCCAGGTGGAGAGCCACAGTTAGAGGGGCCGTTTATTCCAGCCAGCTTTTAAAACTCAAAACAGAACGTGGTCATCAAAGCGCGCCAAATCAACCTTCCCGTCACGAGATTTACATTGCCCTCAGACTTTGCTTATTGAAAGACAAAAAGGCTTTAAAAAAAATCACCCCAAATATGAGAGCTCCTTGTGGAATATTTTCTGAGAGACCTCCCATCTTTTATTATTATTATTATTTTTTCATTGTGATGAGGGAGGGACTCATTTGGTTGCTTCATACACTGAGGGCCAAATCACGCTCAGTAGAATGAAACATTTCCCTATGGAAATATCTGGGAATATCCCAACAGCGATTCCTCATTCAGTCACACAAAAAGCAAGCGCCAGCGCCATCGTGTTTTATGCTAATCGAGACACACCGCCTTCCTTGTTTTAACAGCGCTAATTACCGTCTCCCATTGTGTATTGTGCAGTCCGATAAACCTGCCGTTTTAAGACACGCGGTGGACGTATTCAATATGTTCCTTCATGCCCTGTCCACCACCCCCACCCCTCGTGTATGACATCACCACATTAATCCAGGTCAGGTGACGTGAAGGGGGTACAGGGTTGGCACAGCAGGGCACAGCATGGCGGGCGAATCACAGAGAACAAGGCGCGACGCATCGGGTGGGTACACAATGGCCGCCACATGGCACAAGCAGACAAAGCAGATCCTAAACGCCGATGTCTGTCTGGGGCGATACGCTTGGCGTACTTCCATTCTCAGGCCGGCTAGCCCAGTCCAGACCACAAAATAAAGCACTCTCTCCCGATTCGAAATTAAATCCTTTCATTCATTCAACAGCAGTTTTTTTTTGATAACAACAACCATGACACTGCATTATAGCCATGATGTAGAAACATTAACGGCACTTAATCGTAACCTGACACACAGACACACAAGTGCCCCGCACTCCTCACATAAGATTCAACAAATTTCATGAAGTTAATAGCTTTACATTATTGGGACTGCTGTATACTGAATTGCCACAGTAGAGTAGATGTATTGGCTAGAAATTAAATTGAAGATTTGCCTCGAGAACGCCTATGGGTTTTTGTCTTACCCTAAATTGTTGGCAAACTGAGCATAGCCTGGCCTACAAAAAGTCTCTTAACGTAAGGAAACACAACAATTAGGTTCATATTTCGAGGGTTTATTCGTGTACACAAGATAACAGTCTAAAAACATTAACACAGAGATTGGAACACATTCCTCAATGAATCCACATATGGGATGGAATTGGAGGAAGATAATTTCAGATGGGTTCATGTTCCATTTTTTTTGTAATGTCTAGTGAAGGAAAGCTACAATCAAAACAAAATGGCAGTTAAAAAACTAACAGTCTCTCCATCCCGCAGTGCGAGATCCTTGTAATAAACATTTGATGTGAAAGGAATGAAATGTCTTATTTTTTTTGACAATATAAAATCTCACTAGAGAGACAAGTAAACATTTTACAATGGAATGGTAGAAAGAACTGCTCTGATCTTTGAATTATTGCTTTTTGAGACTTGAAATTGTTTTAATTATACGTATTGCATCACTCTCACCACAACGAATCAGGACGTAAACATGTGTTATTCCGTTTTTGGGGGAAAAGCTCCTCGCTGTCCCATGCAGATCTAATGCTCCGTGTGTGGCTGCACCCTTCCCGCCATTTTTTCTGGTGAATGATAACAGAAGAGATTAAATATATTAAAATATATTATTAAAAAATTATAAAACACTCATTGTTAAAAAATAGATTTAGTAGCAGACATGGTAGTGACAGCTTAAGAAGCATAATAATATTTGCACTCATCATTTACGTTGCTAGTTTACTATGGGAAGATAATATCACAGCACAGATCAGTTTAATGCTACAAGGGCTACGCACAGGAAATTAATAAGGGGGGGGGGGAATTTCTTGAATACTGTTTGGGAAAAAGTACACTTGAAATGGTTCCTTTATTTAAGGTGGACTGCAATAGCAGGAGCACAAGGACCCACTGGGGCTCCTGCTATTCAACCCTGTTCACTCCTGGGGGGCCACAGTGTGACCTGGTTTGACTAATCACCCTTACTCCAAACCCAATTTATATCGCCTCTCCCCAACTCTGGAGAGAGAGTCTTAGTTTGGTTTCAAGATCATCTAAGGTGGTTCTCTGTAAAAACTACTATTTTAACACACACACATACAGCCTCCACACACATAGACACAAGACAAAAACACAAGCACATACATTCAGAGAAGGTCTTTGGTTGGACTTATCCAGCACACAAGAATATAGCCTTTAAGGGTAAGGATTGGCTTATACAAGTTTGCCACATCTACCCAACCAAAGCATGTTCCCTGATTGATCCACCTCAGAGAACCAGCCTAGATGTCTGTGAGGTCTCACCCTCCAGGATGGGCGCTATACGGTGGGGGGGGGCCTTGCTCAAGGGGAAAGATCTGCTCAATGGCAGTAATTGACATCAAGATCCGGGTAGCTGTCGTTGTTGTGGTAGGAGCCCTTGAACCCGTTGTCCAGAAGGTCCTTCTCCTTGGCTAACTGCTCAGCGGCCGCCGACACCGCCGTCTGGACGATGGAGGCCGCGGCCTCGTAGAACATCCTCTTCTGGTCCTCCTCTTGGCCACTCGGTTCGGTCTCTGTTTCGACCGGACCGGAATGGGCACCTCCATTTTGAGGAGGAGGAGGAGGAGGTCCATTCACAGAGGGCTCTAACTCAAAGCTAGTGGTATCTAGTGCCGCTACGTCACCGCCAGTTTGCGGGCGGTGGCAGCGCTCGCTCTCTGTTGTACACTCACCGCTTTGAGCTGCCGGGTTGCCGGAACAGCACTTCCGCTCGGCGCACGGCTGCTCCTGGTTCGGGATCGTCGTCTCGTCCCTCGATTCGCCGGATCGATCGTTCTCCATCTTGACCTTCTCCTGGGGTCCGTCTTCCCGGGGAGCTGTCTCGCAGTCGTGTTGTACCGCCGCGATGTCCTCGATTTTCTCGTCCTCTCCCTCCGTCCCGGAGCCCTTTCCATCACAGCCGGCGGTGGAGGATCCGTTCTCCCCGCCGTGAGCCTGCGTCTCTGCTCCTCCTTCGCACCCGGCTCCCGACGCAGGCGGCTCCGCTGGGGCTTCCTCTTTTGTATCCGGGCTCCCGACCTCGGGCTCCCGACTTGCAGACTCGCTCATGGCCTCCGCCCGGTCGTCGCCCCCGTTCTGTACGACCGCGGGAACATCGGGCCCGCTCGTGGCGGCCTGATCGGCGGGACCGTCGCTCGTTGTGGTGGCCGCGTCGGCAGGGGCGTCATCGGCGCCCTCTCCCCCGCCTCCTCTTTTTGCCCGGCCAGGGCGTCGCCCATGTCCACGCTGGCGCTCTTGCCCTTGCGCATGATGAAGTTCTTCAGCGACACGGCCCGGTTGAAGTGACTCCTTTTCGACTTGGCGGACTTGGCGTGCTCCCGACCTCCCGCTCCCTGCTGCTCCTCCGCCTGCTCATGGTCGCCCGCCTGCTCTTCCTCGCCACCGCCACCGCCACCTCCACCGCCGGCGTCCACCGACCGCTTCGACTTGGGGATCACGCGTTTCTTGAACGAGGTCCAGATCTCGTTGGCGTGGTGGTGGTCGACAGATTTCGCGCGCTGCGTCGTCGCGGGGCCTTTCTCCTCCTCCTCCCGCTCCGCGCCGCTCCTCTCCTGCGTTTCCCCGTCTCCCAGGGCTTGGGCTCCCCGGTGGCGCCAGCGTCCCCTACGGTCTCTTCTCCTTTGAGGTCGTCCGACAGGTCTCTGTCCGAGCCCTTCGGTTTGTGAATGCCCACGACGGACGGGTCCCTCTTCAGCCCCTGGAACGTCCACGACCGCTTCAGCTTCCACCTCTTCTGTCCGGCGTGGTCCGGCTTTGGAGCCGACTCTGAGGTTTCGGGCTCTGGTTGCGTAGTTTCGCCGCTGGGACCCTCGGCGCCGTCCGCGTCCTTGGGGTCGTCGACGCTCTTCTTGAGGCTCTTTTGGGCCATCAGCTTCTTGAAGGAGTGCCAGCGCTTCATGTGCCTGGCCGAGTGAGCGGCGGACTTGTGCGGCTCTCCCCCGGCCTGCGAAGCCTCGTCCGTTTGGTCCACAGCAGACGGACAGACCTCGGCATCCTCCAGCCTGTCCAGCGACTTGGAGCGGGTCTTCCCGTGCTTGGGAGCCTCGGAGCAGACAGACTCCTTTTTCTCCGCACTCCTGTGCGAGAATATCCGGGCGACGGGCTTCCGGATGAGGTCCCGTACACTGGACTTCTCCCCCTGCTTTGGCTTGGCCTCCTTGCCCGACGGCTTCTGTTCCTGCGCGGCCCCCTCGCCCTCCGGCTCCTTCTCGATGCACGGCTCCCGAGACGCGGCGCCACCCGAATTGGGGGTACCCTGCTCCTTCGGGCTGGCGGGAGGCGAGGGTCCCTCCCCTTGAGCGGGGGGCTTCTCCTGCTCCACGCCCTCCCCACTTCCGTCCACAGCCCCCGCCGCCGGCTCCCTCTTCTTCCTCCCTCCCATGACTTTGCCCAGTCCGCTGTTCTTTAGGAAGGAGCCCCAGATCTTCTCCGACGCCGGTTTGGATTTGCCGTCTACCAGCTGCTGCTGCTGGTCGGTGGTCGGTGGGACCGCCCCGGTGGGCTGCTCCTCTTCCGCCTGGCCCACGGCGGACTCTGGGTTCGGAGGCTCTGCCCCTGCGGTGGATTCGCACTCGTCCCCTTCGACGGGACCGGTCCACGCCGCCGTCGCTGCTGCTGCCGCCATGTCCTTAAAAAACCAAAAGTGTCTTCTCCGCGACGTCCCCTCACTTCCAACCGTTGAGAGTATCTCCGTCCCCGCTCACGGAATGGGAGTTCATTGATCACGAGCCGACATTGACGTTCTTCTGCCCCTTCTGGCGTCCGTTGGGAGAGGAGCGCTTCCGCATCACATTCCACCGTTTATATCGCTGAGCGCAAATCTGGTGAGGGGAGAAAAGGAGCAGGGAGAAAAAAACAAAACAGGGAATCAATTCATAAATCAACGAGACAGTCGATTACTAAGGCCCTCTCTGCTAGAGGAAGAGGGAGAGAGGGAGAGGGAGAGAGAGAGAGAGAGAGAGTGAGGATGAGGAAGGGAGAGAGAGAGAGGGAGAGTGGCTGCATGCAATCACTTCACTTCTGTGTTGCCAGCATGTTTAAAGTAGGCTGCTGCTCACCGTTTTACATGGCAGACACTTTCAAAGGTAAGACGGCCAATCTCAACAAGAGTGAAATCACGACAGAATGAATAAGAACTACGTCCCAGATAGCTGAGGTTTTGACTTCTGTTCACCTGGATGCTCAAGAGGAACATTGTGAAGCTAAGTGGCTCAGTGATTCGCTGAGCAATCAGGGCCATTTGAAGGGTTTATCTGTACTTTGTGAAAGCGGAGGGAAAAAAACAAGCTGACATGCAGGGAAGCGCGCCATAACGATGAGCATAAACGACAGCGAGGAAATGGTTTTTTTTTTTTTTTCCTAGGCCATAACAAGTTAGGGTGTGTTGGGAATGTGTTGGGGGGGTGCGGGGGGGGTAGGTTAAATGTTAAATGGTAGGTTTAACACAATCGTTCTGTAAGAGTTTTAAGATCTGTCCTGTTTATGAAGAATGCCTGTTTATGGAGATGTTAAGGACATTTCCCCTCGGGGGATTATTTATGACATATTTCCATTTAAAGAAGTGGGCTATTTTGTGGCCATTTTTCTTCATCATTATAATCTTTTTTTAAAAGCTTTAAAACTGTTTTTCCAATATCACCATTCAATCTGCCGATTGAAGGATTATAAGGAATTTCCTATAATCTACTCTACGTGAGGGAAACGACCGGGAGGTGCATCTCATGATGTAGTGGCATACTTTCGGTACATTTGATTATTCAAATTAGCCTTGTGACTGACTGCATGTGATGTCAAATGAGTGCAGCAACCATACGTTGTAAAAACAATTTTCCTGTTTGTTTTTGTGTGTGTGTGCATGAGTGTGTGTGTGTGTGTGTGTGTGGGAGAGAGAGGCACGATGTAAATCACACGTTTTAAATTGTTATTTTGCGGTGTATAGGCTACGTGCTCGCCTGGTCCCTTTTTCTGCAAAGGGGGAAACAAACCGACGCCGGTTTGTCCTGACTGACACCGCGGACAATTGAACTCCTTGGCGGGGTTTGTCCCCCTTTTCTTATTCCGCCGCTCCTCTCGTCCTTTGTTATGCTAAAGACAGCTGTGCGCTCGATGGGGGTATAGAGGAGCCAGTGCTATTGAGCGCTTAGCTCTGAGCGCCAATCTTGCGCTAGCAGAAATGGAGCATAAATTCTAATGAGGGACCGAGGGGGAAAAGCCAAATGCAAATTATGGAGACAGCAGGTGCCCGTGATTTTATAAACCTCATTTACATTTCTAATATGATTCACAATATCCCCCCACCCCCACCAAACACACAGATACACACCCCCAACCCCCGCACCAAACTCACATATACACACAGACACATACATATACACACCCCCAACCCCCAAACACACATATACACACCCCCAACCGCCGCACCAAACTCACATATACACACAGATATACACACCCCAACCCCCCAAACACACATATACACACAGACACACACATATACACACCCCCAACCCCCCCACCAAACATACATATACACACATATACACACCCCCAACCCCCGCACCAAACTCACATATACACACAGATATACACACCCCAACCCCCAAACACACATATACACACAGACACATACATATACACACCCCCAACCCCCAAACACACATATACACACAAATATACACACCCCCAACCGCCGCACCAAACTCACATATACACACAGATATACACACCCCAACCCCCCCCAAACACACAGACACACACATATACACACCCCCAACCCCCCCACCAAACATACATATACACACATATACACACCCCTTTTGAACGTCCATTGAATTGTTATTGTTGGTTTTTTTGATCGAAAGCACACACTTGTAAATGCTATTATACGGTCCGTGATATCAGCAATCAGCAAGGACAATGCACATATTTTATATATTTTGCCTTGAGGGCATTTATATAGCAGACACGCCTGCCACTTGTGGGCTAGCCATATATTAATCCCACTTCTAGCCTGTCACTAGCAAAAGTCACCAAAATACAACCTCCTCCGTTGTCCTTGTGGCGCGCCACTAACGTTGCGTATTATCAATGAACGAATCGCCTGTGGAGAGCCGAGACGCGTACCACAACGGTGACGTAGCCTACCTAATGCAGATTTATTTTCTTTAAAAATCTATCCGTATTTCAAGAGCAAGACGCGTACTCTATTATGCGCTAGAATAAAATACCACACATAAAATCGCCACATGCAAGACTGTTTTTCGAAACCACGGAATGCATACTCTTTGGGTTTTCAAATTGATCGATTTTCTGAATAAGTAATTGAGGTTGAACTTGGCCCCGTTCAAAAATTCACCCTTGAATGAGTTTAATTAGAATGTGCGGGAGGAGGCGAGCCAGGCGAACGCTGGAAGTTGATGGAATGAGACGAGAGCTCCTGTTTTGCTACCCCCCAAAAAATATCAAGCTGCATCGTTCGTATTTTCATCGTCGGAATGTCGTAAACACGTTTTAAATCTGACAGAAACCTGAAGTAATCTTCTAAATAGACACACACAGGCTACAGCGATAATTAAGCATGGAGCAGTTCCCACCGAAACGGCACAATGCCTTTTGTTCAGAAACACCACTTGCATCCAACACAACCCATTCAGCTAGCTAACCAAGATGATCCATTCTTAGCCATATGCAACAAACGAAACGTAAATTGCACTTACGTCTGCATTATAAAGGCCGTTCATAAAATATTAAATCAAGCATTAAATACGGAATTCTGAAATCAACAAAAGAAGATTGACTTTAAAAAATATATATATATTTAAACACAAAGAACGCGTTAATAATAGTAATAATCTCCCAAACCTTGTGTTCGTGTTGCGTAAATCCGTTCCTGCGTGCAGGAGAAAGGTAATAATCTTCTCCAGACGGGAAAAGACACACAAACTAAATCCGCGCTCGCATCCTCCTCGAGCCAACCCCAGTGTGCAGAACTGCGCGAGGACGCGCGAAGGGTCGCGGTGGTATTAACACGCGCGCAGCTGGGGCTCCACAAATACTCACCATCTCTCTCTCACCCCGTTGCCCTTAGCAACCAGGGAGAAGACCCCCCCTTCCCCCCACCCCCAACCACAACCCGCTAAGAGGGTTAGAGAGCGGAGTCGAGATTGTGTTTCTCTCCGAGGAACTAATTCGCCTTCAAGAGCTAAGAGCCACTTGCATCTGATTAGCGCAAAAGCTCGCAATTGCAAGTGCAAATGCAGAATCTGTGCACGCCCGCCCGCCCGCCCGCCTCGCCATCCAGACAGACAGCCAGCCTGTTTTTCGCGTTTGATTTGTACAATCGTCGTCCTCTCACGTGACATCGAATAATATTCGAACGTTTCTAGCGCAAGCCTCTTTTCTTCTTACCCTACAGGCGAAGGAGGCGGACTAAAAACGAGATGGAGAGAGGGAAACAAGTATATAGCGCTCATATCCTCTATTTGAAACGTGCATTGTAAATGCACGGCTAAAAATGGGTGCACAGCACATTAATGGAGTTTAAATAAACGTGCTAAATTATCACGTTTATAACATAATCACAACATAAAACACACAATGTCTTTAAATTGATTTTTTTTCTACATACACACAGCCTTCCAGAATTGCATTCCCATCTGACCACTACCTTTTGGCACACAGTAGTTTAACGGCCATGATTGAGAAATTTGAAATGCTCCCATGAAACAGAGCCATCTTGTGAATCGGCTTTGAAAAGCAAGTCTCTCGCTCGCGTGCTGTTGCTGTGAGCTTGTCTTACTATGGCACCGGGAAGATGCCAAATGAAAGGGTATCAAGGGACAAATCACAAAAGAATCCTTCTCCAGAAACACTGCACATGCAATCTGTGATGAAGCCAAAATTTTACTCATCAGTGTCTTTCCCGATTTAATATCAGCGCAAAAATGTGCCCCCTGGACAAAATAAATTGTGCAGTGAGCTGGAAAGTATTGCTTTGTGATTAATATTTCATAAGACAGTGCATCTGTAAGATGCGTTTTTTTTCCCGGAGTGTTCACTTCCCCGCGAAGGCAGGATGCCATGCGTGTGTCTGTCTGCAGGGGCGGGTCTGCCCTTTGAGTCGGGGCCATGGCTCTGGGTTCACCACACAAGGGGGTCGTGGAGAGAGGACGTAGTCCTCTACGCCGTTGCTTAATGAAATCATCTCCATTTTTTCGGCAGCAGGAGATGGCAAATCGGGGTGGGGTGGGGTTAAGAAAGTGCTTCATAAATACATTAGTGAACATGGGGATCGGGGATTCAAAAACACCAGCGCACGGCTGTTCAATTAATCATTGGCGTGCAAGCTCACAAGCTCGGAGGACCCCTGTGGTTGGTCCCTTCTCTAATGGGACCCAGAATAATTCTGTGTGTGTGAGCCTGAGCCTGTGTGTGTGTTTTCTGTGTGTGTCTGTGTCTGTGTGTGTGTGTGTCTGTGTGTGTTTGTGTGTGTGTGTCTGTTTGTCTGTTTGTCTGTGTGAGTGTGTGTGTGTGTGTGTGTGTGTGTGTGAGTGTGTATGTCTGTGTGAGTGTGTGGATCTGTGAGTGTGTGTCTTGTGTGTGAGTGTGTGTGTGTGTATGTCTGTGTGAGTGTGTGGGTGGGTCCGTGTGTGTGTGTGTGAAAGAGAGTGTGTGTATGTGGGTCTGTGAGTGTGGATCTGTGAGTGTGTGTGTCGGTGTGTATGTCTGTGTGAGTGTGTGGGTGGGTCCGTGTGCGTGTGTGTGAGAGAGAGTGTGTGGGTGGGTCTGTGTGTGTGTGTGTGTGCGTGTCCGTGTGTGTGTGTGCGTGTGTGTGAGAGAGAGTGTGTGTGTGTGAGTGAGCGTGAGTGTGTGTGAGCGAGTGTGCGTGTGTGTGTGTGTGAGAGTGTGTGTGTGTGTGTGAGTGTGTGTGTGTGTGAGTGTGTGTGAGTGAGTGTGTGTAGGTCGTTGCTAAACTGGTCCCCTCCGCTCCGTACCGGCTCTGGCAGGTTCTGAACAGATGCAAGATTTCATTATTCCTTCCTTCCCATCGATGGCTGATCCAATTACAGAATACATTCTTTGCCTCCTCACAGCACCAACTACCAATGTCATTTGGATGTCAGAAACAAAGAGAAGCATCACCCGTTACGCTAAAGAAACCCTCCCCTTTTTCCTGACGACAGCGTGACCAGTGGCAGCATTCATGTGATTATGTTTTTTTCCCCTCTTCTTCTGACCTCAAACATAAATGATACTAGTTTTGGGTTCGTGAAATCCCACCACCAATGCCATCACTCCTGACGTCACTGGAGGAGTGGTTTAAAAAAACAAAAACCCTCCCACTGAAGGTGACGGTTGCAGCCATGGTGGGGCGTCGGAAGCATCCAATGAGAGCGAGTCTAACATCTAACGAGGCTGCCAATGACACCCATGCTTATTACCTTAGAAAAAAAAGAAAAAGAGGGCGGTGGACAGCGTAGCGGTCTAACAAACTGTATCTTGGCTGGTCCGATATGGTGTGCGCTGCCTGTCAGGGACGCGGTTCTAAACCCGTCTCTACCAGACCTGCCCTGGTTGTCAGCCCCGATCGGGGGCGGTGTTTGGCTGTCTGCCCCAGGGGGAAGGGGCGGGAGGGTGAGCCGGCTCGGGTTCGTCGAGGAGCAGGAAGGGTGTCCATGGTCGGGTTCCATCTCGGAGGAGGCGGATCTACCGGCCCAGGAAATTGGCTCGTTACCCAGAGGACGGGCAGCGGACGGCGAATTGAAATAAATAGAGGGTATAATTGGGAACCAAATTGGGAGCAAAAAAAAAAATAAAAATAAATTTAAAAAGGGGAAAATTGAGAAACTATGCACTTAAAAAAAAGAAAAGAAAAATGGAAGTAATAGGACTTCAGTGCCAGGCGTTGTGAATGAGGAATGGAGCCCGGGGGGGTTTCAGCCTAATGCCTGCTGACAGAGAGTAAGGTGGGGAGGAGGGGGCGCAGGGTGCCACAGCTCTGTCAGGTCTCAGCTGAAGGCCGTGACAAGCTCGCGACATCGGCTGTCAACTCCATTTCCCGCTCCCCCGTCCGTCGGCGACGCCGAGGTCTTATTTTAGGAGCCACAGTTGCGTGGCAGAGGGGGCCCCATTTCCAGACGAGCGCAAAGGGGATGGGGGGGGGGGCGACCGGACAGATTCTCAACAGATTCTCAACCGCTCTCAACGCCTCTCTCTCTCCTTGGCCCTTTCCGTAAACGTTAGCGACGACGGATGGATTAAGTCTGCAATTTAATCAATACCCCTCAGAGAGAGAGAGAGGGGGAGAGGGAGAGGGAGGGAGGGAGAGAGAGAGAGAGAGAGAGAGAGCGAGAGAGAGCAGTAATCGAGGATGATGGCGGTAAAACACGGGTCCGATAACCGCAGTCAGAAGTTGACTCTGCCACTGCCAGGCCCCAAATACGTTTCACAAGACATCCACTCAGACATATTAGGAGAGGGGAGGGGAGGGGTGGGGGAAGGGGAAGCGGGGAGGGGTGGGGGAAGGCGGAAGCGGGGAGGGAAGAGAGATATAACTTGTCCTGGCTTATATTCATTGTCAATTGAAATGGCCGCGCCACAGAATTAAGGGCTGCTGAAAATCCTGTCTGTCCCACACCGGGGCGAGGAGAGCGTATATATTTTAACCTGCCTGATTTGAGACATCCATTAGCATTTAGACTGAAATTTTTGGGAGTTGGATGTGCAAAGCCTCTCTTCCCCCCTCTCTCCAGGGCCATTTAGATAATGACCCTTTCCACGGGACATTAATCTGTGTAATTAGGTTTCAGCCACACTCTGCGGAACAGATCGCCCCCCTGTTTTCCTTCTCTCTTTTTTCTTCACCGTTGCTTCACACCGGAGAGGAGGAGAGATAGATGGAACATTTTTACCCCCCTCTCCTTCATTCCCTTTTATTTTATTTTCACTCTGACTTCATCCCTCATAGGAGCAGGAAATGGTGCGAGAAGTTTATCCTTGATTGTAGGCTCCCTGGTGGCCAGCCTAGAAAAAAAGACGGATGTGGTAGGACTCCAGTTGAAACTGAGAGCAATGGTGTGTGGGGGCTTCCCATTGGGCCTGTGCTTTTGGGGTTGGGGTACATCCTACTATACCTCTGTCCTAAAACTGATACCCACCTTAAGCGTGACATTCTGGAGATTGCATAAGCACCTGTTGGATAATGCGTGCGTTACTTCCTAGCGAGTTTACTCTAGAAGAGTGAAAAGCCACACGCCTGACAGAGGCATGCTAATGTCGTCTAAGCTAGACAAATCATAAGGAAAAGTATGACTTTCCTTCCACTTGAACAATTAACTCTACTACCCTCCACTAGTCTCAACCTTACAATCACGGGGCAGGATTTATATGGGTTTACCCAGTTAACCTGGACCTTTAATCCCAGGGGTGTCGAGCAAGAGGGTCTGACCACAGCCTGTTGATACGTATAAACGGGGCCAGTAAGTTGAGTTGTGTTTGACCCGTAGCAGAGCTATGCTACGCTACGCGGTACGGTAACACACTTTCCATGCCTCGGTGACCTTTGGAGGAGTTGCAGCTGCTGGCCAGCCTGAGTGCCCTGAAGTGTTGTGCCTTTGGAGGGATTGCTGCGTAATCCCTTTACGTGTGCACATGCTGTCAATCCTAATCACTGCTGTTGTTGTGCCGGGGGCCTTGTAGGGGGGTAGGAGGTAGGGGGGAAGGGGGCGGCAGCGTTGGCTACAGGCCCAATGGTTATCGATTCCGTGTCCCTCATTTAGCCATGGGGATGGCTCCGCCCACCCCAGAACCAGGAGGGAAGGTAGAACCAATGGGGATGGAGATGGGGATGCTGGATTGTCCCATTGTGCTGTGGGGAGGGGGGTGGAGGGGGACAGGGCTTCTGCTGTCCTTTCACACCTCCCCCTCCTTTCACAGAGGGGGGGTTCCCCTGGGCGGGACACGGAGGGAACGGCAGGGGGGCGGCTGTGGATTACTGGCGCTCACGTCTCACCGTTTGGGCCGGACTCTAAACAAGTTTTACTCGGCCGTAAGGAAAATCCAGTCCCAATGTTCTGTGCTTATATAATAATAATAATACTAATACTTTTTATTGCCATGTTACACAAGTTACACACAAGGTAATTGTAATTGGTATTTCCGCATATCTCTCCTATTGCAGGGTCAGCCATAGCACGGTGCCACTGGAGCAGTTTTAGGGGTTCAGTGCCTTGCTCAAGGGCACTTCGGCAGTGCCCCAGGAAGTAAACTAGCATCCCTCCAGTTTCCAGTTAATTGTTTTTTCATTTGGCTTTCCTGGGATTCGAACCAGAAACCCTCCGCTTGCCAGCCCATGTCGCCCCTGTAGGGTCAGTTGGTACGGAGAGCACTAATCCAGTGGTCTGGGGGTAAACTGGAGGCAACATTGAGAGAAAACGTTATGTTATATCAGCATGTTATATACATTATATATAAAAGTTATATCAGCATGTTATCAGTCATAATATTATAAGTGCAAGTTTATATCCATTGAAATTAAGATATAGATGGCAGTTAGCAATTAGTGAAAAACATATTAATGGATTCCTACAAAGTAAAGTCAAGAGGTCCCTCTCTCCTCTCTCTCTCATCTCTCATCTCTCTCTCTCTCCCCACACCATACAGGCTCCAGCAGGCACACCACCCCTGGTTCTTATAGCTTTATAAGTCAGGATAACATTCAGCACTCTGGGATGTAAGTAACAGCCTCAAGATGGCTGACGGATGCTGGTGATGTTCTGGCGTGAGCCAGCAGTTTATGGCGTTGTCCCAGCACCAGACGTCAGCCTGAGCTGTTTTCCGTGACTAAGCGTAAACCTTCGCTCTCTGAAGAGTGGAGACAGACATCCATCCCTTCAGAGTGCCAAACTGCTCTCCCGTGATCCGGAGCTCAAATGGAAAACGCCAGTACTTATTTAGCCGGTACTTATTTAGCCGATGACCCAGGATTGGGGAGCCATGCGTCACTGTCCCGGGTTCGATCCGGCACACCGTTTCCCGCCTCCTATCCTCTCTCTGCACTTGTCCTTAAAACTCCCCATTGATAATGTCGCCTCCACCCACACGTGTGCACCACTCTCTCACTCCCCCTCTCTCTCTCTCTATCTATCTCTATCTCTCACTCTCTCTCTCTCTCCCTCTCTCTCTCTCCCTCTCCCTCTCTCCCTCTCCCCCTCTCTCCCCCCTCTCTCCCTCTCTCCCTCTCTCACTCCCTCTCTCTCTCTCCACACACACACAGATTACCGCTGTGTCTGATCAGCGACCGTGTGTGTGAATCGTTTGCTCTTTTCTCTCTCATTGTCTGCGGGGGGGTTTGCCCGAGGCCCTGGGGGTCAGCGGAGTTTGACAGATGGGGGCTACTTTCAGGGTCTGCTGGGAGACGCTCGCGTGGTTCAGGGTTTAAAATCCTGCGGTCGAATCCTTCTGCGTGTGGATTTGTGCTCGCTGCTGTGGACAGTTGAACGGGTGAAAAGGCCATCTGCAAAATTCTTCAAATTGTAATGATTTGCGTGCCAAGCGAATTTAAAACATTCTTGGCTATAATCTTTTTTTTTTTTTTTTACCACACAAAACCCTCTTTCAGCATGTAGTACTAACCCACATACTTGCAGCATGGCCTAAATTAACTCCCCAAGCAGAGTCATTTCCCTCCACTCTCGGTCCATGCCAGTAATAATAATATAATTTAAAAAAATTAATGAAAAGAAAAAAGAATTTCAGCTCGTCCTCATTCAATTATTTTATTTCATGACACATAGATACAAACGTGGTTCATTATCTCAGAAGTAAAAATATGATTTTCTAACAGTACAACAACAACAAAAAAAAGCATAATTTCCAGTGCGCAAATGTCTGGAGTTCAAAGCTCTGCTCCATCTTAAACTCATGATTCACCCTTCATGCAGAATCTGTTCCAAACACACATCCTGAAAGGCAAGAGCTTTTAAAATCGGCTGCAAATCAAGACTTTAGTAGGAAGATCCAACAGTAAACTAGCCTTTTCCCACTACACACTAAGCTTGTGATATCTTAGGATGGTGGAATAGTACGGTTCGTCTCGCCATCTTCAAACACAATGTCTTCTCCACATTGCTCTTAATTCTGCAGTCGGGGACAGAAGCTTAATGCGTCTGGTGACACTGTGCATTACCACTGAGTCTACGATAACGCACAATGACACAACACATTTTTAGAGCTCTCTTTTGATTGGAGAGTCGCTCTGCCTCTTGACAAATCGGCCGTAAATGTGCGGCGCTCGCCGACAATGAAAAAGCAATAAATATATATATTTTCCAGCTGGGTCCCTTGGTGGAGCACCAGATGGGCCCGTTCACTGACTGTACATCAAAAACTCATTCCACACCCCACGCCCCTCATCCCTATCGCCATCCTCCCCTCCCCCCTCCCCCAAAACACACACACGCCCTCATCCTCATCCCTATCTCCATCCTCTCCTCCCCTCCCTCATCCTCATCCCTATCTCCATACTCTCCTCCCCTCCCCCCTCCCCCAAAACACACACACAGACACACCCACCCACCCACCCACAGACACACAGACACCCCTCATCCTCATCCCCATCTCCATCCTCCCCTCCCCCAAAAAACACACACACACACCACACGCCCCATCCCTACCTCCATCCTCTCCTCCCCCCCCTCCCCCAAAACACACACACACACACGCAGACAGACAGACAGACACACACACACAGACACACACACACACACGCAGACAGACATCCCCATCTCCATCCTCCTCCCCCAAAACACACACCCACACCCACGCCCCATCCCTACCTCCATCCTCATGCTCCCCTTCCCCCAAAACACACACACACACACACACACGCAGACAGACAGACAGACACACACACACAGACACAGACACACACGCAGACAGACAGACAGACACACACACACAGAGACACAGACAGACAGACAGACAGACAGACACACACACACAGTTCTGCCAGACTCTATGAGCATTACTCAAGCACCATGTCATTATTGGCCGTCAGACTTTTTGTGTCATCCTCAAAGCAGAGTGGGCGATGGCGGGTCTGTCACGCCAACGTCCCGACGCTCACAGCACTGACTCCAGGCACAGGCACAGGCACGTCCAGGCATCAGGGCCAGGCAATCGAGAGAGACTCGTGCTGACGTGGGCATCACTTCAAATTCACAATCCTTTACGCGATGTTTCTTTTCTTGTCTTTCTGGCGTTAACGTGGACACAAAGCCACGGTCGGGCTCCACACGATAAACAACAGGCGTTTTTCTTTTCGCTGGAGCGTAATAATCAGTAGATGATCCCCCCTGTAAATGCAAAGCTCAACGCGACAGCTGTTTCAATTCATTACACAGAGGCATCAGTAGCACAGAACCATTTTATAATGGATTCCTGAACTTAAGAACAACTCGTGCTGGCTGGGCCAAAACACCCTGTCTGTGCAGACAACTAAACCACGCTTGGCCAGGGCCAAGAGGATGATGGGTAATTTCTGCACCAGCTGTTCGGTCCGATCGTAGATTTCATCGCTCATTGGCTTAACAACCCTTCTTACCCCAGGGACGACTTAGGTGGCTTATCGCTCGTCTATGTGCCAGAGATATTTTACCCAAGTTAATTCAGCTTAAAAACCATGGCTAAGTGGTTCGTGGTTCGACAAACAGGGGGTTTCGAACCTGCAAGCTTTACTGGTTAGAGTCTAGGCTCCTAACCACAGGGCCAATGTCCTCGGTTAGTAGTGCATGAGGTTTCTGCTTTCTGCTTTTCCTTGCTATTTTAAAAGGTGCCCAGGGGTGTCTGGCAAACGGGTGTCGTCCGTGCTGGTTGTGGGTGTGTATTCAAATTTGAAATGTGAGACAATTCTGTGAGTAGTTTGGGGTGGGGGGGGGGGGGCAGGAAGGGGTCCATGGGCATCACGTGGGCGGGGGCCCGTTCACATAGTGCAGCATCAGGTGGAAGGAGCGGGCGAGGGTGTTTCCGTGGTGACAGAGGGGCGGCTGGGCGCCCGCGGGCAGCCAGGCGAAGAGCGCGAGCAGCAGGGCCGCCGGGACGTACAGCAGCAAAGAGGCCCTCAGGACACGGGCGAACCGCGGGGCCCCACGCAGCCAAGGGCCACAGCCTTTACTCCGCAACGGGGCCTCATCCTGCCTGTGGGGGAGGAGGACACACACACACACACACACACACACACACACACACACACACACACACACACACACACACACACACACACACAGAGAGACACACGGAGAGACACACGGAGACAGACACAGAGAGACACACAGACACACACACACACACACACACAGAGAGACACACGGAGAGACACACGGAGACAGACACAGAGAGACACACAGACACACAGACACACACAGGGACACATACACACACAGACAGACAGACATATACACACACACAGACACACACACACACACACACACACACACACGGAGAGACACACGGAGAGACACACGGAAACAGACACAGAGAGACGGAGAGACACACAGACACACAGACACACACGCAGACACACACACACACACACACACACACACACACACACACAGACACATACACATACACACACACAGACAGACATACAAACATACAAACACACAAACACACACACACACACACACACAACAAACACACGCACGCAGAGACACGGACACGGACACGGACACACACGCATACATGCATACACGCATACACACACATACACACACACACACACACACACACACACACACACACACATTAGAACCGCGCAATCCTTCTAATCCTGTTAAAGTGTATTATGGTCTTCCAACTCCCAAGCCACTTCCTAGCACACCACTAATGTGCGGTAATTCATCTTAACGTGTGTTTACCTTGCGTCTTTACTTCTCCCCCGCACTTACACACTTTACCTGTTCTAAACAGTGTTTAGTTTGAGTTTTTCCCCCCCATTTTCTCCTTCTGCTGTTTTCCCCATTTTTCCTCCCAATTTTAATAGCCAATTATACCCTCTTCTTTCATGTCAATTATCCCCCTCCCTCATATTGAGAGCATGCTGCCGTAGTCCTGAAACCGGCAGTGACGTGGCTGGGCACCGCCTCCTCCGAGCCGGAACCCACCAAGCCGTCACCGTAACTCCGGTATGCACACAGGGCCACTCCTATACGCAGCGAGCTTATATCGGCTTCCCTCCATCATTGCCGCCCCCGAGTGGCACTCCCGGCCACAGCCAATACTGGCGCGGCCGGTGGAATCGAACCCCGGTCGCAGTGGCCAGCGCTGGACATTCTACCGCTACATCACCCGGGAGGCACCAGTGTTTAGTTTTTAATTCCAAATGTTATGCATTATATAGAATTTATGCCACTACACTGATTTAAAAAATGCAAATACATTTTGGCATTTACATTACCATTTTCATTTGACATTTTAAGCATTTTGCATTACAATTTATACAATTTACAACTCTTCAGGAGTAAAGGTCTCCGTATCACTCCCAAAGCTCTACACAAGCACTCAGAGTTTCACGAGTTCATGATTTGTTGTCATTTTCATAGAACAGATAAAAATGAAAAGAAAACAGGATTCTGACAAAAAAACAAGATGGTGTCTTAGCAGTTATGCTCATAAATACAGCACAGAATACGGGAGTGTATTAAGAAGAGGAAATCACAACACACTCCCAAAGCCACTGCACCATCACATAAATCAAATCACAGCGGTTTCTTGTAGAAATCATTGGGAACATATGGCGCATGTGGAGAAACAAATTCACTTCCCTCAAATCAATCGCCGAGTTTGATCATGGACAAGGTTTTTAATATGTGTCTTTAAATTAAAGACTTTATTATAACCGGCTTGTCAGGCTGGTTACCACGGTTATCAAAGTGTATCGATGCCTTTTTTTAAATTTTTGTTTCTGACTTTATCCCATTTTCTCCAAATTTAGTAGCCAATCACACCCTCTCTTTTTCATGTCAATCCCCCCCCCTCATATTGTGAGCTCGCTGCCGTAGCCCTGAGACCAGCAGTGACACAGGCGATGTACCGCCTCCTCTGATCCGGCACTCGCCAAGCCGTCGACTGTAACTCCGGTACACAGAGCCACTCCTATATGTAGGGATCTCATATCGGCTTCCCTCCCCCCTCCCTGGGGCAGACAGCCAATTGCCGCCCCCTAGTGGCACTCCCGGCCAGAGCCGACTCTGGTGCGGCCGGTGGAACGTAACCCTGGTCGCAGTGGCCAGCGTCAAACGCTGTAACCGCTAGACTGCCCGGGAGGCCCTCGACTCCACATCTTTAATGAAGTTTCCAAGGCCGAGGTTCATTTCTCTTACCGTTGTTCAATATCGATCTTGGCCTCCAGCAAGGCTGGCTGGCAGACTCTCTCCTCGGGAGGCTAGAAGAGACAAAACAAAAGAACCTGCTGAACACGTGCTTTTGGACGGATGGTCGGCCAAGACTCAGACTGTCGCAGAAAGGGGGGTGCATTGTTTCCTACGCTGCATTTAAGCACCATTCTCATGCGAGCAAGCAAACATTTTACATTTACATTTTAGGAATTTAGCAGACGCTCTTATCCAGAGCAACTTACACAGTTTACATTTCTTTACATACCATCTATTTATACAGCTGGATATTTCTACTGAAGCAAATTCAGGTTAAGTACCTTTAGCTCAAGAGTACAACGGCAATGCCCCCACCTGGGAATCGAACCTGCAACCTGTGAGTTAGAAGCCCAGTTCCCCCTAACCATTACACTACACTGCCGCCACTACACTGTAAAATGTATCAGTATTAGTTATTCCTTTGTACACGGCTGCAGGGCCGTATCCAGGAGTGGAGAATTACCGAGGTCATGAAAATGTACACTAAAATGTAGCTAACTTTGTGCCTATCACCACTGTCAATGTATGCTACGACAGCTAACGACAGCCTAAATTAGCCTATCACCACTCTGGTGGTGGACTGAAAAGTGGTTTGTGTAACAGTCAGCTAGACAGAGACAGCTACGTTTGGCTAGCAACTACACAAAACTACCCACAAAGCAGCTATCGATAGATGATCTCTGGAGATTAATAGCATTAATTTGGTTACAATACAAGCAGTCATCTTTTTTATAATGTGAGAGATCTCTACACCTACATCATGCTTCGCTTGGCTTCAGATCAGCGGTCTTGAGTTCCAACTCCCGCTGTGCAGCAAAGTCGTGCCAAGCGTCACAGCGTCATCGTCACACACACACTCACTCACTCACTCACGCACGTACGCAGTAGTTCACCACTTTTATTCAGTATTACACTGAATCAGTATGTAAAGAAAATACAACTCAGACTCAGAAACAATATAGAGGTCATGACCCCGGTGTCCTCGATAGTAGATACGGCCACGCATGGCTGAGCCCTTTCAGATGAACTTCCATCACCCCACACTGGGGTGCTATTCGTATTCTTCTTATCATATTTTTAATAACAGGTAAATAAATATGCATACAGATCTTGACCCTGACCTGTCAGCTGTTTGAGTTGACACTGAGTTTTATCTCCCTGTCCGTTTGGCTGATTCAAGCACACAAACAGAAAGGTGATACTTTGACCCCTTTGTAAACTGTGATGCGGGACACACCGCCAACGCCATGACGCACCTGAGTGCTTGGGCGCCGTCCACCGCTCGTCCAATCAGGGCGGGGCTTGCAGTCCTCTGATCGGGGGAGCCAAGGGGTGCCGCGCCCCTCAAAGCTGGGACTGGGCCAGGGCTTTTCCAGGGATGGTACGGGATGAGTGATGGAGCGTGTGACAAACTGTGGCAAGGACGGACGGACGGACGGACACACACACACACACACACACACACACACACACACACACACACACACACACACACACACACACACAGACACAGACACAGACACATATGGAGACGGAGACACAGACATGGACACAGACACAGACACAGACACAGACACAGACACACACACACACACACACACACACATACACACACACACATGCAGAACAAACCGTTCAGTATCAGGATAGGGCCCCGACAACAGCTTCAATCCACATAACAACACCCTTCTTTTTTTAAAGACTGTTTCGAAATAACCAATGATTGAGAGACGTGCTCCATTAACTAATGAAGTGTCAGGCAACACAGCCGCTCCACCATGGGGCCCGAACAAAACCAGCAATTCAGCCACCCCCTATACTTACGCCCCTGTGCTTTGACGGGCTGCTGCAGCCCTGTGGCGTTAAGTGTGACAATCCCACACGTTCGCCCATAATTGCTCCCAACCCTAAAAAGCCAGTTCACACTCAAGTTCATTCCAGTCCTTTAGAGCTGACAGTTAGGCCCCCAGCGGGGGAAAATCACTCGAGTGTCTTTGAAATGGTAATGTGTGTCTCCACGCCCAGCCTCCTTGACTTAATAAGTCAGGCTCCTAATCGTTACGTGGCTGCGTTAGCTTGTGGACGTGCGGCCCTCTGGCGAAAACAGCGGTTCAGTCATGTTGGCGTTCAGGAGTTCAGGAAAGCTTTCCAGACAACTTAATTACGAGAGGAAAAAAAGACTTGTTTTTGGTGATATATCATTTTAAAATTTGAATGTTTCTCACGCTAGTACATTGATATGGGTGGGTCGAGATGGGCGTTGGCAATTTGGCGTATGGAGAATTGTAAACAATAAATCAGCAAGTCCCTAAAGATGCAGGAGAACCGTGACAAGATCACGGTGATCACACGATTCTGCAGTGTTGCATATCCCCTCTGCTGTGATGTTCGACTGTCCTCAGATTATTTCCCCTCCTAGATGGGACGGGGGACAGGGTACTACACACACAGGACCGGATGGCACAGGGTGTTATGTCAGGGTTCCCATTCAAATAAAATTTCCATTTTCCATGACATTTCAATGACAAATTGGAGGTTTTCAATGACATTTTGTTCTTGCACCTGATGCAAAACTGGACTTCACTTTCACAACTTAATACACTTTGATGCCAGTGCAAATACACATCTCATTGTGTGTGTGTGTGTGTGTGTGTGTGTGTGTGTGTGTGTGTGTGTGTGTGTGTGAGAGAGAACAGCTGTGGCAGGTGGCAACAACGGTGACAGGGGAACAGACATTTTCTGGTAACGTTATCAGAAAAGAAGAAAAAAATACATGGAATCAGACATTTCCATGACGGAATCATTTTCAGAATGATTTTCAAGGTCTCTCCATGACGCGTGGGAGCCCTGCTGTGTACCTCTTCAGCGTACTCCGTCTGGACGGCTTTGGAACAAGGTCTCCGCTCATGAGCAACGGGGATGTGACCGAGCCAGGCGCTGATCCGCTCCGGGTCAAAGGCCAGGGGCTCGGGGAGGTGCTCGCTGGGCGTGGAGGTCTTCTGGGGGGGCAGGCTCACATGATCCTCCTCCCTGACACCTGTCCATTCAATTACATTCAATAGAACTTCATTTATCCCACATGGGGCAATTTAAAGAGCAAAGACAATGCTGATGCAAAAACAGAAACGGAAACACAGCGAGACGACATTCAGTAGCAGACACACACATACATACATCAGTACAGGCAACATCAGACATGTAATATAGTGGTTAAAATAGAGATTAAAATGACAGATTTTAAACGTGCTTTTAATCCATAATGATGCTAAAGGGCAGATGGGTGTTCATTTAGAAGCCTGATGCAGTCATTCCAAATACGCGCAGAGGTGAACGGGCACTTAAAATGCACATTGCCACACTACCAGGCCCAGAGCAGACATTGGGTTAAAACAATGGACTCTGGAGGGGGAGGGGGTGCTGGTTTAAATTCCAATGTAGGCCTATATACCCTTGAGAATAGTACTTTACCCTCGACTGTTCCAGGAAAAACCCAAACTGCAACAAAAAATATAAAATCTAACAAAGAAATATTTCTCAATTTGAAAAAAAGAAAAAGAAAGAAAGAATGTAAAGGATTCAATTTCTTGTGGTTATTTGCCATTACGAGAAAAACATTTATGTGGCTCTCAATTTTCCAAACACGCATTTCTAGTGAAAATTGAGAACGCAAACCACATTATGAAAATTCTGCGGAGAATGAATTATCATACATTTTGTGTTTCGCTCATTCTGAAATGAGACACGAAACAAGAGCATTATTATGTAACTTTTTGCAGTTTAGTTGTGAGTAACAGCCTGTAGAATAAGAGCAGGCAGTGACAGTTTTCTGTATAATGCTGGTCTGTTGGGAAAATGCATCATGTGATTTCATTCAATTTCATTCAATCGACTGCACTGGCAAAACACCCAATGCACACACAAGATAGCCTTCACCCATCCCTTGTGTTTAATCGGCGATAAAGCTGCTGTTGGCATGGCGGGCACTGCGTCTGTGCTTGGGTGGAGGAACTGCTCCCCCCTACCTCCAGACACTCATCACACCCTATACCCCAGCCAGACCCCTCCGCTCTGACTCCTCTGGCAAACTGACTGTCCCATCCCTCTGGGTGCCCGGCAGCCGCTCCTCGTGGTCTCACCTCTTCTCTGTCATGACCCCTCGGTGGTGGAACAATCTTCCGCACGTGGAATCACTGGCCATCTTCCACAAGAGACTCAAAACCCACCTCTTCAGACTCTGACTCACTACCACTGACTCTGTACATTTAACTAATTGTCATCACTACTGATTACATGTTTAATACTGCATTTTGTAATATGCATCTATGTTGATGACTGGCCAATTATTATTTTTTTTAAAGGCAACTTTTCCTTCCCAGTGTTACAGGTATGGTGTGCAGCTGCCAACAATGATGTCTATTACTGTATTACTGCACTGATCTCTTGCGCAGACTATGATGTATCTTACCATGTATTAATGCACATTTTGGATTAGAGCGTCTGCTAAATACCTAAATGTAAATGTAAATCAGGGACGAGCGTCGTACCAGGGGGCGGGGTCTGTCCGAACACGGCCGAACTCTCGTGTTCCGCATGGCCTTCTGCGCTCTGAAAACAATGGGAGGAAAGAGACGGGCGTCAGGGCATTGTTCAGCTCGCATCGTCCCTCCCCCCGCGTGGCTCAACCTGCTCTACGTTCATTCGTTGAACCGGGGGTGGCGATTGGCTGTCCGCCCCAGGGAGGGGGGAGGGAAGCCGACAAGATGTTCGCTGCACACAGGAGTGGCTATGGAGTACTGGGTTATGGTCGACGGCCTGGCGAGGGCTGTCTCGGAGGAGACAATACTTCACCTTCGTCACTACCGTTCACAGGGCTGCGGCAGCGAACTCACATTACAAGGGGGGATTGGCTTGAAAATAGAGGGTATAATTGGCCACCAAATTGGGAGAAAATGGGATAAAATCAGAAACAAATTCTTAAAAATAAAAATAAAAAGTCCAATGAAGCCAAATGGGGGAAACGGCGGGTACACAATTAACTTTGTGATGTGTTCTGGGTGAACAAAAACAGACAAGTGAATGAGACAGAGAACTGGGTCAAATGAATACAGATACATTTATATAAATAAAAAGGTCAATTGTGCTCTGGTCAAGATCCACTCTGCTTGTGTGGAGATTCTTCAGATGTGCATGTGTATCTAATACGATGAATATTTGAGAGGAAAAAAAGAAAAAGGCCAGAATCAAAAGAGAAAATAAATGTTTTCTCAGGAAAAGGACACTTCAGATCTCACAGCGAAAGAAACGGCTTCCTTTGAAGAGCCCTGGTGTCGATACCCTCACTTTCAAAACCGATCGAAATGGAAACTGGGCGATACAACAGCTCAACAGACATTCCATTTTTCCATCACCTTAAGCGCCCGGACCAAGTGACCAGTGACCCAGAAGCACACAAGCAGCATGTAAACAGATGTGCTACGCTCGAATTCTAGCCTTTGTCTATAAACACTTAATACAATGCATCTGATGCTTGCTTGCTTGCTCGCCAATGTTTTTTAGCCACACAGAACCACGTAAATAAATAAATAAAACACTGGCTTTTCCAAATAACCCTAACATCTGGGAATTACACCTGCAGAATTTTTGCATCCTTTTTGGGGGGTGCTCACCATGTCCGGCGTCCCGTCCAAGGTCATGTCTGATCTGTACCCCTCGGAGCTCAGGTAACTCCTCCTCTTGGCATCTTTGGACAATGACGGCTCCTCCATGTGGTGTAGCCCTGTGCAATGAGATATGCCATTTAGCAGATGCTTTTATCCAAAGCCACTTACAGTAGTGAATGCATACACTTTTCAGTATATGCGATCCCAGTTGGAATCGAACCCACAACCTAAGTGTTGTCAGCGCCATGCTCTACCTACTGAGCCACACAAAACCACGCTCTACCTACTGAGCCACACAGAAGCATGCTCTACGTACTGAGCCACAGAGAACCACGCTCTACCTACTGAGCCACACAGAACCATGCTCTACCTACTGAGACACACAGAACCATGCTCTACCTACTGAGCCAAACAGAACCATGCTCTACCTACTGAGACACACAGAACCATGCTCTACCTACTGAGCCACACAGAACCATGCTCTACCTACTGGTTCACAATGACTCAGTCTCACACGCTCCAAAACATTTAAACAGCGACTCTCATTTGTCCTGACAAAAGCATTATCTGACTCAAACATTTAAACCCACGGCAATTCAATCAGCCTTTCAAGGTCTGTCTACCTACATCGATCGAGACAACCAACCAAACACTTTTCCCCCCGTTTGACTGGCGAACAGCTGTATTGGCAATTTCCAGAGTTTGCATTTAAAACATGCCACTAATGATGAAAATATTTTGAAACTGCTTCAAATGGCAGGTCATTAGCTTGCACAAGCAATGGTTTGTCACAACTTCTCGAGCCGTCTGCGCCCTTTCCACCATTTTGATTGCAGTGGTTAAGGACCGTGGCATGTTGAGACGACACATCGGCACGCTAGTCAGGCCTGGTGTCAGGAACGCAACTCGACAGGACGGGGAAAGGAAATATGCGGAAGGCAAAATTGTGTAAACAAACGTTTTATGTTTCAAATTCCGCATATTGAAAACTTCTCTGAATAAGCTACTCAAATTTCCAAGAGAGTATATTTACTTCTTACATAATACTACAGGTTCTGTCAGACATTTCTGTGTGTAAGTGTGATTGTGTCTCACATTCAATATAGTGAATAAATCTGTCAAATTATGGCTATTCAGATTATAGATATTCATATATGCTTTGTGTATTAGACACTGTATGCTGCCTATTACATCTCACTGTGATGTTCCGACCTCAAAGAAAATGGTAGGCACTTCTATAAGCAGTATTAATCAGGAGCTTCCTGGGTGCACCCCACCGCACAGTTCAAAACACACAAGGACATTGATGCAAGTGGAAAAAGAAGCATATGGTTTGACAGCCACGGTCAATTATCATCAGCCGTGAATTGAAGTCTGTGAATTAATGTGTAGGGTTAGCTTCATATACATGCCATTTAGCAGACGCTTTTATCCAAAGCGACTTATAGTAATGAGTGCAAACATTTTTCAGGAAATGTGGTCCCAGTGGGAATCGAACCCACAACCTAAGCATTGTCAACACCACACTCTAACTACTGAGCCACACAGAACCACGCTCTACCTATTGAGCCACACAGAACCACGCTCTACCTACTGAGACACACAGAACCACGCTCTACCTACTGAGCCACACAGAACCACGCTCTACCTATTGAGCCACACAGAACCACGCTCTACCTACTGAGCCACACAGAACCACACTCTACCCACTGAGACACACAGAACCACACTCATACACTCGCAGTGTGAGTGTGGGGTGTCAGTGTGAGTGTGAGTGTGAGGTGTGAGGTGTGAGTGTGTGAGTGTGTGAGTGTGAGGTGTAAGTGTGAGCTGTTGCTGGGTACCTGTGATGGTGCTGAAGTAGGAGGAGTCGGCATCGTCAAAGGAGGCGGAGCCCCCAACATCCACAGAGGGGTCCCACTCCAGTACCAGGTGGTCGGAGCTGGGTGGGGTCTGGGGGCTCTGCAGGTCGGACAGGCTGCCCCGCTCGAAAACACCATCATCCTCCAGTGGGGTCTCAGAGGGGCAACCGGAGTCAGAGGGCGGGGCCAACAGCCAGTCCTCCTCAAACACCTGGAGGAGAGAGACATGCTTCACACCTGAGACAATCTGAGGAAGAGAGCTCCTCTCTCGTTCATATATTCACCATAAACATTCACCACACACACACACACACACACACACACACACACACACACACACACACACACACACACACACACACACACACACACACACACACACACACACACACACACACACACACACACACACACACACACACACACACACACACACACACACACACACGCAGCAGGAGGGACAGCCAAGCACTTCAGCATCAGACTGCAGCACTTGGTGAAGGTGACACTCATTACCGATAACGACAATAACAGATTGCATTTATACGGCATCATTCACAATCTCAAAGAGCTTTACAGTGAAAGGCGAAGGATAGGAGTCTCTCCTGCTCACATCATCTGAGATGGAGACGGCTCAGGACCTTGGTTTAACATTTCATTTGAAAATGGGCCTCCTACAGCACAGAGTCCCCATCACTGCACAGGGGGCCATACTGACTACCAGGCGACTGTAAGTTGTGGGAAGATTTGGACCAGAGAAAGAAGAAAGGAGTCTAAAGAAAACATCAGCAGAACAGCCATACGCAGCTTTAAAAAACATTCTACTTAACAACCACCTGGCACATTTGTACATTTTTTATTTTGTTTCAGATTTTTTCTCCCCCATTTTCTCCCAATTTAGTAGCCAATTACACCCAATTAGGAGGACGATAGGAGGAGGAGGAGGAAGAGGAGGTGGAGGAGGACGACAATGAGGAGGACGACAATGAGGAGGAGGGGCGTGCGGGCGAGAGAGGAGGCCGTACCAGCCTCATGCTGAGCAGGCGGGTGTGGAGCTGGCCCACCCCCTCGAACACGCGGGCGCAGTAGAGCAGCAGGTCCTGCAGGCCCGTCTCGATGTCCTGGGCGTCGGCCGGCTCGCTGCACTGGATCAGAACCTCGCCCCGCTCCAGCAGGCCGTTCAGGCGCACCGCGTTCTCCCCCACCGCCTCCCGGAAGCTCTGACCCCAAAACACAAACACAGCGCCGTCATCAGAGAGCACAACCAGGAGTCGCAAACTTATTATCTTAGTAAAACTAAAGGAAAAGTAATCTTAGACCAGCTAACACTGCAAAAAAAGATCCATAATTTGAATAGTTTATGAAAGCAAAGTCTAATGTCTCATTTTTATTATACATGTATAGAAGCTCCAATGCCTGCCTGTATTATTGCCAAACAAATTTCCTTCTGGGATAATAAAGTATTCTATCACCCTACCACTGTGAGCCACAGACCATTAACTGTGAGCCGAAAAATAACAGCCAGTCTAATTCTAGTTTCATAACATTTCATTTCCCCCCAGACCAAGGATCTCCTCCAATTTACTACATCCGGGGAAAAATAAAAACAAAAACATCACTATTCAAATTACTACACAACAATGTAAAGTACCACTGAGTAAATGACAAAAACGAGCAAATATAAATACCCAGCTTAGATAGATATCCCTCTGGGATAATAAAGTATTCCGTCTATCTTAAATCCATCGCTTTGGCCTCCCGCGTGGTCTAGTGGTTTGAACTGGGGTTCGATTCCCCGTCGCGCCAGAGTCGGCTCTGGCTGGGAGTGCCACCGGGGCGGCAATTGGCTGTCCGCCCCAAGGAGGGGGGAGGGAAGCCGACACTGTTCGCTGCGCACAGGAGTGGTTCTGGGGTGCCGGAGTTACAGTAGACAGCACGACAAGTGCCATCTCAGAGGAGACGATGCTTTGCCTTTGTCACTGCCTGTAACAGGGCTACGGAAGCGAACTACGAGGGAGGGGATTGACCCAAGAATAGCGGGAGTAATTGGCTACCAAATTGGGAGAAAAACGGGAGAAAATCTGAAAATAAGGAAATATCTTAAAAAAAAAAAAATCCTTCGCTCTAGCAGGCAAATGCACAACGCCCCGGAGGCCAAACAAGGCTCACAACCTCACTCGTCCCAACTAGTGTCAGACTGCTAAACACCAAAAACAATGGCCTGAGACATCCCCCTTCATGCTGACCTGATCTGTGCATGTGTATATTTTGTAATTCTGTAACTTGTGGGTTATACACAAAAACTCAAAACCCTGGTCATCAGCCCCGATCGGGGGCGGGGTTTGGCTGTCCGCTCCTGAGGGAGGTGGAGGGTGAGCCAGCACAAACTCATTGTGAAACATATAAGGGAGTCTCCAGAAATGGGGTCGATGAGTTCCGTCTCGAAGGAGGTGGATCATCGCCGGCCTTGGAGAGTAGCCTTCCCCGTAGAGATGGGCGGCAAGTTCGTGGGGGGAGGGTTAATCAAAATAAATAGAGGGTATAATTGGCTTCCAAATTGGGGAGAAAAACATGGAAAAATCTGAAACAAACAAACAAACAAAAAAAAAAGTATTCCCTCTCGAGGGAAATAAAGGTTTCTATCCATCAATCTATCTATCTATCTATCTATCTATCTATCTATCTACCCCTGCGTGGAAATGTTGAAAAGCATTGCGCCATGACATGGTAGCACAGCTGCAGCAGGTTGAGAGGAAAGCGGTCAGACTTGTTATGCTTTAGCAGGGATGGGACCACATTGGACTGGGTTCCCATTGTGCTCACAGCACACAAAAAGAACATGTGCAGGGAGCGATAAGAGTGGCCGGCAGTCATACTGAATCACTGGACGCTGGACGCACAGTTTCATGCAGATCCCTGATAAGACAAAACAGCCCGGGACCCTCAAACAAGACTGGCCAATTCCCTTTTCTGAGTGGTGCGACTTCATTTAATTAAACAAAGCAAATCCCCTCCCTCCCCTACTGCAAAAAAAAGGAAATGTGTACCCAGAATATTAAACTTTCTCTGAATCGTTAAGCAGGAGCGATCTGAGGGGCGGTGGATAGCGTAGCGCGTCTAACGCACTGTATCTCGCCTGGTCTGATGCGGTGTGCGCTGCCTGTCAGGGACGCGTTTCAAAACCCGTCTCTACCAGACCGGCTCCAGTCGTCAGCCCCGATCGGGGGTGGATTTGTCTGTCCACCCCAGGGGGAGGGGGTGGAGGGTGAGCCGGCCAGAGTTCATCGAGGAGCAGGAGGGGGCGTCCGTGGTCGGGTTCCATCTCGGAGGAGGCAGATCTACCGGCCTGGGAATAATTGCCTAGTTACCCGGAGGACGGGTGGCGGACTTGTGGGGGAGGGTGAATTGAGATAAATAGAGGGTATCATTGGGAACCAAAGTGATCTGGAGTGAGGCGGTAGAGGAGGCCCTCGTACCTGCAGCTGCTGCATCTTCTGACGGGTGTCCTTCCCGGAGAAGTGCTCCACCTCTGTGAGGCGCAGGTCCATGTCCGCCAGCCAGATGGCCATCTCCTCCTGCTGGCTATCGAAATCCTCCCGCTGAGTCACAAAGTGCTGGGGAGGGGGGAGGGAGGGAGGGGGAGAGGGGAAGAGGGGGAGAGAGGGGGGAGGGGAGAGGGAGAGGGGAGAGGGGAAGAGGGGAAGAGGGGAAGAGGGGAGAGAGGGAGGGGAGGGGGAGAGGGGGAGAGGGGGAGAGGGGAGGGAGAGGGAAGAGGGGAGAGAGGGGAAGAGGGGGAAGAAGGGAAGAGGGGGAGAGAGGATTTCAGTTTTTCAAATGTAATTTACTGAGCAACATTTCACTTCAAACCGTATTCAATCGACAAACCACAGAACACACAGGTCATATATTCAGACATTGTGAATGACAAACCAGAAACCACCACATGATTCCTTGCAAGTGGGAGGGGGGATTCAGAGAGAGGGAGAGAGGAGGAGAGAGAGAAAAGATACAGTGAGAGAGAGGGAGAGAGAAAGAGAATAGAAGATGGCTGCTTCTCTGAAATCTGAAATCTTGTTTTCCCAATATATAAGAACAGTGACATATTCAACCCCAATAATTACTGAGGCATCTGTGTGGACAGCAATCTGGGGAAGGTTTTAAATACAGGCCTTCCTCACTGAGCACAGTGTCTTGAGTGAGAGTCAGACTGGCTTTGTGCCAAATTATCTCACTACTGATCACATCTGCAGGTAGGCACAGATCAATAAAACACAATAAAACCAGAGAGAGAGAGGGGGAGAGAGAGAGAGAGGGGAGAGAAGGAGAGAGAGAGAGAGAGAGAGAGAGAGAGAGAGAGAGAGAGAGAGAGAGAGAGAGAGAGAGAGAGAGAGAGAGAGAGAGAGAGAGAGAGAGAGAGGAGAGAGAGAGAGAGAGAGAGACAGAGAGACAGACAGAGTGAGAGGGAGATTGAGAGGGGGAGAGAGAGAGAAGGAGAGAGGGGGAGAGAGAGAGAGAGAGAGAGAGAGAGAGAGAGGAGAGATGGACACAGTAAGAGTAAGGGGGAGGGAGAGAGAGAGAGAGAGGGAGAGGGAGAGGGAGAGGGAGAGGGAGAGAAAGAGTGGGGGAGAGAGAGACAGAGAGAGGGAGAGGGAGAGGGAGAGAGAGAGAGTGGGGGAAGAGAGAGAGACAGAGAGAGGGGGAGACAAAGAGAGAGGGGGAGAAGGTGCATCCAAACTGCAGACACCGCTGTGCTCTAAGCAGTTCTGCTCCTGTGGCCCAGCAGCCCGGTGGGCAGGACTGGCGCTACCCGCACAGCCTGGCAGCGGCACGCGCGCCCTGATTGGCTGGCCGGACGCACCAGGCAGCGAGCGCTTCAGCGTTCCCAACACTTCCCCACAGTCTCCATTTCAAATACTTTCACAAAATGTGGTTTGTGCTGATGTGCCAAGGCAGCGGCTGTGTGCCAGGTCTGAACGGATGGATGGACTTGCGGGCAGGAGAAGTTATTCCAATTTAGAGACAACATTTCTTTCTGTACCGTAGTACAGTGTGTAGGAAGGAACGTGCAAAAATTGCTTAATTATTATTCTATAAACTGGATCCGACTGCAGCTTCAGTCCATTACACATCTGTGATTTTTACTTTAATTTATTTCATTAGTTTTATTTCCATGTTTCTTCTTGTAAGAGTCCTGAGAAGAGCAGGAATAAAGAATATAAATGGGTTGGAATCGATGACTGGGAAACCATTTGTCTGCAAACTGTGAGCAAACCGGCCGTGTCATCGGTGAAAGTGCTTCAGGTAGAGAGTGCTGGTTCTGTACAGCTTATCATGGCTAGGCCACTATCACAGACATCACACAATAAAGACATTAAACCTGGCAGGGGAACGCTTCACTGTGGAACCTGCCCTTGAGAAGTGTTCCTTTTATGAGATGTATGTGTGTGTTTTTATTAGGTGTGTGTGTGTGTGTGTGTGTGAGCGTGTGAGTGTGTGTGTGTGTGTGTTGTGTGAGTGTGTGTGTGTGTGTGAGTGTGTGTGTGTGTGTGTGTGTGTGTGTGTGTGTGTGTGTGTGTGTGTGTGTGTGTGTGTGTGTGTGTGTGTGTGTTTGAATGAGTGAGTGAGTGTGTGTGAGTGTGTTGCTGGGTCTCGTACCTTGAGCCGCCGGCAGACTCCGTCCACTGTCCCGCTGACTCTGTCCCAGCGCTGGCTGCAGTCCCGCGCCATGCCGGCCAGCCTGCCGCCCACAGCGCCCCCAAAGTGGTGGGTCAGGACCCTCTGCTGCTGGTGCAGCCCGTCCAGCTGGGCCAGGCGAGCCCTGCTCTCCCACTGCAGGCTCTGAGCGGTAGAGGGAGTGGCCAGGTGGCCAGTGAGCTGGACCGGTGCTAAACCGGAACACGTTTCTCCTGACCGGTTTCCCGGGAGGCCCAGGGGAACCCAGTCGCCATCTGCCGGCAAGTTTCTCTCTCGCTGGCACGTGGCCCGGACCCTTCAGTGTGCCGTACGGTATACGAGCGCCGGTCTGCACAGGGCCAGTCTTACGGGCGGCCGTAAGCTCCACTCGCGGTGTGGGGCTAATATGCTCATCACACCGCAGCTCATCCAGCAGGGCCACTGTGATTCTGTCATATCACATTTACAGAACGTACTTACTGCCATTTAAATGAAGCTATTTCACACAGATAACCGAGACCCGGCATATACAGGTAACTGTCAAAGTAAAGGAAACACAAAGGGTGAAGGGTTCTGGTGGATCTGTTTATGAGGTGTGGGGTGCATTTTCCTGGCATGGTTTAGGTCCACTGCTAATAAATACAAAGCCTTTCTGAGCGATCAGCTTCATCCTGTGGTGAAGCATTTCTATCAAGGATGACAATGCCCCCATCCACAGGGGAGATTCTGGCGAGTGATCACTAAATAGTTTGAGTTTGAAATAGTACCATATAATATAGATGTTAAAAAGAAATTAATTCAAAATCAAAATAAAACATTTATTTCAGGCTGTAAGGCAACAAAAGGTGACATTTTTGAGATGGGGTGTAGACTTTAAAGGGGCACTGCATATGTATTTATATACATACGTATATATACATACACACTCACACAGCTTACCTCAAACTTCTTCAGCTCCTGCTTGGCCGTAACGTAAAGGACGTGGGAGGATTTTGGGGAGGCGGCTGACTTTTCAGCCAATCGAAGCCAGTCGTCGAAATGAGAGTGCGCCTTCATGAACTTGTGCCACAGCGTCCACCTCTTCTCCAACCTCCAAGGAAAAGACAAAACCATTTTACCAGTGAGAACATAAGAATACATAATGACGAGAAAGGGCTGCTCGGCCCATCTAGGCTCGTCATGTCCTAATCTAAAGAGCATCTAGTACTGCATCTAGCCTGGACTTGAATAGCCCAAGTGTTTCTGCCTCTACTACCCGACCTGGCAAGCTGTTCCAGACACTGTGCAAAGAAAAACTAATTTCCACCTGTGGCCTCTTGTTCTGCTGACCCCACTTATCTTTACAAATATTCACCCGTACACTAACGTACAAACACCAACGGTGAATGGTCGCACCAATGGGACGCACTCACTGGATGCATCTCTCCACAGACGATGATCCGCCATCTTGGCTCCAGTTTCCCACAGACAGCCAATCGTGGAGGCTCTCGTGGACATCTGGCGAAGCGGGAGGGTGGCACCCTGTGCAGCAGCAGGCGGTGGATTCCAGGTCGAGGTCCATCCCGACCTGGGTGTTTGGGGGCTCTGTTACCTCCTCGTCCTGTGTCTCGTCCCCTCCTAGGGCGTGGACCAGACAGTTTCCACGGCCAGAGCAGGATTCAGCTGGGCACTGCCTCTCCACTGGCATGCTGGCATCACGGAGCTCCACCTGTTCCAGAACAGGAAAGGGATATCACCAACACGACAACCCCCAAAGTGACTAGTTTCGCAAATACAAAGCGTTGGACAACCCTGAACCCGGAGAACACACACCGCTTTGAGCCAAGTAAACGTAGCTCTGTTCACTCATATATGCCTCAACCTTCTCAGCTGGTTCTCTCTCAGTCGGTGGATTGTAATCTCCCAGCAGGTGGTAGTAAGGATTTCATCTTAAATCAACCGGCTAGATTTTGAGCCAGTGGTTAAACACTCCCCAAACCCACAAGAACACGAAACAACAAAAGTGTCCCAAGAAGAACCTCAGCCCTCCAGTCCTTCACGACGAGGTACGTTTTATTTTGGTCTTTTGTGTCCGCAGTCGCTCAACCACTAAGCTAATCACCTCGGTTTTTCCTGCACGAATGTTTTGTCTGTGAATGTATTGTGTGCACGTATGGATTAAAGTCCAAAGTCCTGCTAAATGGCCACATAATAAAATAATGTGTAATATAATCCCTAAGGACTCTCTCTGTGTGGAAAACATTTGTTGCCATCTTGTTTGTGTGGTGATGATCCTGTTATAGTGACGCCCCCTGAAGGAGGCAGTTCACGAGTCGTTACATCCCCCTCAGCCCAACACCTGGGCCTTCTGGAGTGGAAGGCCAATCCAAGCATTTTTCTATACATATATAGATATATGCCATTTAGCAGATGTTTTTATCCAAAGTGACTTACAGTAGTGAATGCATTTTTCAGTACATGTGGTCCCAATGGGAATCAAACCCACAACCTCAGCGTTGTCAGAACCATGCTCTACCTACTGAGCCACACAGAACCATGCTCTACCTACTGAGACACACAGAACCATGCTCTACCCACTGAGCCACACAGAACCACACTCTACCTACTGAGCCACACAGAACCATGTTCTACCTACTGAGCCACACAGAACCATGTTCTACCTACTGAGACACACAGAACCACATTTTGATACATTTTCTTAATCTCTGCTGAATAACATGCATTTTAACACAGTGGTTTAAAGACTTGCGCGTTGTCCCTTTACATCGCTGTTCAGAAGATATACTGAATATATCGGTGATACAGAAAGGCAGGGAGTCAGACCACCTTCCGTGATTTATATACATTATATAAATATTTATATTTTTTAATTTATAGTTTCTAATCTTTCCCCGTTTTTCTCCCAATTTGGTTGCCAATTACACCCTCCATTTTTCTCAATTCACCCTCCCCCACGAGTGTGTGTGTGTGTGTATATATGTGTGTGTGTGTGTGTGTGTGTGTGTGTGTGTGTGTGTGTGTGTGTGTGTGTGTGTGAGAGAACAGCCGTGGCAGGTGGCAACAACGGTGGCAGGGGAACAGACATTTTGCAGTAACGTTATTGGAAAAGAAGAAAAAAATATATATATATAATATCAGAAATTTCCATGACAGAATCATTTTCAATGATTTTCAGGGTTTTTCCATGATGTGTGGGAACCCTGCCTGATTAACCACGGTGATGATTCCAGCTCAGTTGTATGATGTATTCTATGATCATTCATAAAATGAGCCGACACTGCAAACTAAGCGCACCCTGCCAGACTGTCCCGGGGTGAGTCGAAACCACCTGCTTTAGGAGGTCCGCTTGGAGAGGGCTCTGGCTAGGGGTGTGACGGTACAGCGTTAGTGTGTACCGAACAGTGTGTACTGAACTGTACCAAACCAAATGGTTCGGTACCAATACGTGTACCGTTACAGCCCTAGTTCTGGCGTAGTGGCATTACCAACGGCACACAGAGAGTGGCAGGCTGTCAGAGGGAGTTACGTAACCGTAGAAACGTGGGGGGGTCACAGGCAACGAGCCTCGGATGTGGTGGGGGGGGGGGGCCTTCAAGCACTCCAGGGAGGCAGTGTGACAACTGATGCACCCCGCCCACCCCCCAACACCACCATTGCCAACGCAACAGCAGGCTTGTCAGCGCCCCAGATGGCTCGCGAGGGACGGGAGAAGGGGGGGTGGGGGGAGGGAAATATAAATGCTATTCTAATAATAATATACTTTTTAAATTTATTAAAAAAATTAAGAACCCCACTGAGGACTTAGCGTGAAGAACCAGGGTGAGATACAGACTACGACAGAAAACCAAAAAGAACTGGAAATGAACTAAAATGGAAACAGGGCTCTGGAAACCCTCGACTGCGACGGTTGTCTTTGACCCTCGGCTGTTATCTTGGCAATCGCACCTGAGACAGTCCCCTCCGCCTCCCTCCCTTCCCTTCGAGAGCCGTCACTGCCCTGCTTCACTTCACCAGGGCACAACAAGCTTTTTCCCCCCCTCTCTCCCTCTCTCTCTTTCCCTCTCTCTGTCATTATCTCCCTCTGTCAACAAAGGTCCAAGGGTCACCAGGCCTACAGTAAAATGCGTGACAGCGCCAGGAGAAAGCACTGACTCAGGTATCAGCCTCTCACTGCTTTTTATTCAGTTATGAACTAGATAGGAGGATAAACAGACATGAAGGCTTTATAAAATAAATGAATAAATCATTTAACCAGCATTTAGTTTTTGTTTACCAGCAAACAACAATTCCCTGGTTACAACAAAAGCCCCGAAGGACATGTCCACTTCTTATTTTCAGAACTACAGACTCAATCTTTGCTCTGTGTGTGTGGTGCACACCTACCCTATCCTCGAATATCGAGACACACCCTTGAGGTGTCGAGTGCACGCTCGTCGTTAGAGGCCATTAAGCTTCTTTGCCATTCCAAACAGAAAGCTTTCAAAATCAAAACCAGACAAAAGAAAATTCAATGCCCTCCAGGCAGATGAATCAGCAGTCCGTCCTGCTCATCTAAGTGAGTTATGAGGTTAGCCTCTGACCCCTGGAAGAGACTGAATAGATTATTTCGACGGTCCCTGCTGGAAGCCCCATGCGTGGGAAGGTCAGATAAAGCGTGGGGGTCCTCGACCTCCATCACCGGACCGACCAAACATCACGAATAAAGCCTCAGGGATAATGCTGCACTTGACAGCCCGGTGCCAAAGACACCAATTCGCTGAAAGATGATGACCAGAGTCACCTCCGTCTGCGACAGCCCCGTCCAGGAGACTAACCATTGTAAGATGAGGGATAGGCTTCAACTGGCAGCTTTATGAACGCCATTAGCTTCCCGCGCTTCACTGAGAGCTCGGCTAGGCCGTGCCGGTCCATTCCTCGAGCCGGCCGATCGGTCAGACGGAAACCAACTAAAAGAACTTTTTTTATTTATTTTTTCTCCCCTCCTCCTCCTCAGCCATTAATGAAAATGTCTCGAAAACGATCACCACTGGAACGGAACGTCACGAGGAGGTATAAAGTCAGCCGGTTTGTACCCTTTGGGGGTGGAGGTTTTTGGGAGAAAAAAATCTCTGGACGTTTTATTACCTCTATGACTTTTAAAAGGTGAGTTAGTTTCCTGGTTTTTTTTTACAAAATAATGAGTTCTCGGATGTCACCGTTTTTTAAAAGGCCATTCACAAATTTCATTCGGCGTGGGAAGGTATTCTTGGCCGTGGGCGTTTGTGCGTTTCTCCGACATGCCTGTTAATAAAAGCTGAGAGGGCTGGGACCTCAAGTCCAGTCGAGGAGGAGGAGAAGCGCAGTTTTACACGGTGCTGGAACGGCAGTATCTAATGTCGCCCCTTATTCAGGTGAGAAACCTAAAGACCCTGGATACTTTACAGGAAAACGCAGGTCAGGTTTCTAGCCTGGCCCTTTTTTTCCAAAAGGGAAAAATTGCACTGGAGGGCACAACACCAGTCCCATCCTTATCCTCGAACCCTGTACCCGTGTGTCAACTCTTCTTCGGGGTCCATTTCATGAGCGGTACGCTGGTACGTGGGGAATGGCTGCTCAACGGCCAGCAGCCTTTTTGTCGGCAGGCCGATTTCTCGCGTCGGCAGCAACACGAGACCAGCAGGTAATGGGAGGCCCTTCATATACGTGTGACAATCAACAGAAAAGGCAAAAGGGTGTCACCAGCATGCGGTCTCAGGTGTCACCTCTCCCAGGAAAACACAGGCAAGGGCAGGGGGAAGCAGGCAGGTCCCTCCGGGTGCCCTGGTACTTTTCCACAAATCGTTTGGCATGTAAATAAGGGAGGCGAGGCGGTGGGGAGGTGACTAAACAAAGCAGAATCTAGTATCTGTCTGTGTGGAAATGAAAAAACATTCCTCCCCATTTAAAACAAAAGCTTAAGTTAACGCCGGGGCACGGGAAAAACAAGGTGGTTAACTGGAAGCATAAAACAAATAGCGATTGCGATTATGATAAGAGGTGCGAAATATGATTCTTTGTGACGACGTTGTGGTTTTTTCCGCTACTAGCTCCATGCAGCTCAGTTGCGTTACGGAGTGCATCTTCTTTCTTCTTTGAAATTTCTTTCAGATTTTTCCCTCGTTTTTTCCCCCCAATTTGGTAGCCAATTACACCCTCCCCACGCGGGTCCACCGCTCGTCTCTACGAGGCAAGCCAATTCTCAGAGGGCAGCAAACTGTGTTTCCTTTGAGACGGAATTCGACCCACCCACTTTCTGGAGACTCCTTTATGTGCTTCACGGCGGACCCGAGTCGGCTCATCTTCTCCCCCTCAAAGAGGTGAGATTAATGAGAGAAACGCCCGACCTCACTGAGCACGTGCAGGGGGAGGGGCTTAATTGCATTTGTGGACGGCCCATGCCAGGGCACGCTGAACTGATAAAAGTAACAAACTGTGTCTTGTCCACCCCGTTTCACTTTTTTTTTTTTTTTTTTTTTCTTTCTCACTGTGTACCTCCACTGACCTTGGCTCCAGTCAGATGCCATTAGGAGGAAGAGGGGTTAATTCGATTTGGTTTGAATGTGGACACTGTGCCACTGGTATGGTCTGGTTTGAATGCGGACACTGTGCTACTGGTATGGTTCGGTTTGTCAGACCCTCATCCCTCATGTTCCGTCCCGCTTCCAGCACAGCAGGTTTGATCTTCTAGCCAGAAGCACAGACACACACACAGCACATTCTCCACAGACCAGAGCCTTTTCAGAAAATAACCATAATTAACAGATTTTCTGGAAGTTGATCTCTGAGCATACTTTTCAAAAACTCTTTCGCACTACCATTGTGTGTGTCTGTATGTGTGTGTGTGTGTCTGTGTGTGTCTGTGTGTCTCTGTGTGTGTGTGTGTGTGTGTGTGTGTGTGTGTGTCTCTGTGTCTGTGTGTGTGACTCTCTCTCTCTCTCTTCTCTGTGTGTGTGTCTGTCTGTGTGTGTCTCTGTGTGTGTGTGTGTGTCTCTCTCTGTCTGTATGTATGTCTGTCTGTCTATGTGTGTGTGTGTGTGTGTGTGTGTGTGTGTGTGTGTGTGTGTGTGTGTGTGTGTGTGTGTGTGTGTGTGTGTGTGTGTGTGTGTGTGTGGGGCGTTCCACCCACTGCTGTCTGCTCCAAGCCGCCGTGGCAGGAAGAGTCGGGAGTCATCTGCCTCTCTGCTGACAGCCCAGGGACAGGCAGGCAGAACATCCCTCTGAGGAACTGTCCCTCATTGTTAGGGCAACACAAAAGCCCCCAAACTGAACAAATGCTCCTTTCTACCCTGGGACAAGGAGGAGAGGACAGGCCCGAGACACCTGATCTAAAAACCCTTCCCCACCAACTCCCACAGCCACCACCATACACACACACATACACTGGAGCCCAGAGGGGACAGCTTGCTAGGCCTTTGCCCAGAAACGCAAACCCTAGACCCGTGTGCAAAATATTTGAGTTTAGTGTTTTGGTTTGGACAGCTTGCCCAGGAAAAGTGTCGCCACCAGAAACCTCCTATCACTCTCTGCTTATCAGCTTTCTCATCCATCGACTTCACTATGACCCCCTCCCCCGACGCGATTCTATACTATTCTTTTTTTTTTATTTAAGAAAGAAAGATATGTGCCTCATTTTGTTCAGTAAATTGTGCCCAATTAGCCACTGTTTACAAAGTTCATAATAAATGAAAAGCCATTTTATGTTTTGCATTTCTTTTCCCCCGCCACTGTACCCAAAACGTACTGAACTGTGACTTCAAAACCGAGGTACGTACCGAACCATGATTTTGTGCACCGTTACACCCCTACTGTGTGCATAATCAGGCCCTTTGATGCAAGACTGAGAATCATAACCGATTCAAGGTGAAAATTTGCCAGGTTTCCCTATTTTGCTATTGTTGGAAATCACACACAGACATGTCTCCAGAAGCCATAGTCTCATATTTCCATGAGGAAGGAGCAGTCATTGCTCATGATAGACCATCTTTCTGAGAAAGGTCATGCCCGTCACTTTGCTACATGTGATATTAACCCAAGGCCATGAAAATAGGTTTCTAGTCCTGCGTTTTTGGGTTTTCTGCTAATCTGCAATGGGAGGGGTGACAAACAAACCCAGCAGTTTAAATGGCTCTACCCTTTTCCATATGCAAACAGCGCTCTATTGTCGGGTTTGTTAAATGTGTTGAGGTGTGTGTGTGTGTTCTGGTCCCACCGAAATACGAATACAACCAGCAGACCTGATATGGGAAGATCTGTGGTTCTGTGTGGCTCAGTAGGTAGAGTGTGGTTCTGTGTGCTCAGTAGGTAGAGCGTGGCTCTGTGTGGCTCAGTAGGTAGAGCATGGTTCTGTGTGGTTCTGTGTGTCTCAGTAGGTAGAGCGTGGCTCTGTGTGGCTCAGTAGGTAGAGCATGGTTCTGTGTGTCTCAGTAGGTAGAGCATGGCGCTGACAATGCTTAGGTTGTGGGTTCGACTCCCATTGGGGCCACATATACTGAAAAATGTATGCATTCACTACTGTAATGCTAAATGGCGTATATATATATATTATATTACATTAAGATCCACATGAACACCGGCAGCAGCACATGCAGAGGCAGAGCATGTCCTCCGGTGTCAGGCCGTGCCCACACATGAAAATCCGCAGCTGCCTTTTGGACCCTGAAGTTAACGCCGAGATGTGAATTCTCACCTCATCCTGTTTAAGAGTGAATTCAAACGCAGACTGTGATGCGTGACACACATTTCTGTGCGGACGCAAACTGTCGATCCGCCAACACTGTTGCTTACGCTAATCCCACCTGCAAAAAATAAATCTCTATATTTAGTGTCGTGACACCAACCAATTCCTTGCTTGTGTTTTCTGGTAACGGACAGAGACGATGAGATTCATTCGTCCACATCAACAAACTCTTGTGAATCTGTTTTGGCATGCACTCCAGAAACATGGGTGGGGCTCCAACACTTCTTAGTTGGATACTCAAAAATCACCGAAGCGTGCATCTTCCACCACTAAACCTTCATCACACAAAGTGCATCAGAGCAGTTCGCTAAGGAGAAGGTGTCCATCTTCTCATCTGGCGATTTCTGGCTAAATAAACTAATTTGTTAACGTAGAAATGATGATGGTCTGACCTTGAAAATTGCTAGCATTATTGGAATAGTGTTTGTGTTCCCTGTTATAGATGCTGAAATGACTGGAAGGCACTTGGAATCAGCTGTTTTGTACCAGCTGGTACTTTATCAGAGCTTGGAATATGAAACCAGGCTTTTCTCCCCATGGTGAGTTTCATCAGGAAAGCCTGAGTGGGTCAGCTGCACACAGGGGCAAACGCCCATAACGGGAAAACAAAAAAACTTCTCATGCTTAAATGCAGAGCCAGACCAAGAAAACTGGGCCAAGAACAAGTGGATATTGTTCTGCCAAGTACAGCTGATTGGGTGATAATAGCTAATTGCCCCCAGTATCGAACACACCCCTCACTGTAAGATATTATCAGTGTACTGGCCTTCCTCTGGCCTGGGAAAGTGCTCTCTGCCCCCCTTCTGTGCTGTACTTCGCTTCGGCTGCTGAGAGAACAAGAACCATGTAGGGATAACACTCCGGAACACCGCCGCACACAACACTCTTATCGTCGCTATGGGAATCCAGAGCCCGTTTGTCCTGCCCTTGCCCGTTGTCAAGGCTCATGGCACTATTTTAGATCCATTCATTCAATAACCCTGCAGTAAATCCGTGTGGAAAACGCGTATGCAAAAATGTTCACCAGGAGCTTTAAAGAAAATGTCAATGGAAAGTGTCATGCGCGCAGGTCTTCTGACAAAAGGGGAGAGATGAGATCATCCTGCAGTTGCTTTCAGGAGCACGGTGGTTGAGGGTCGGTGTGTACAGTACAGTAATGTGATTGAAAAGAGTGAAAACAGGGTGCTGGAACAGCAGACACAGAAACGAGCTGGGCAGCCACGTCCCACGGGATCAAAATATGCCTTGAGGGGCCGCGGATAGTGTAGCGGTCTAACGCACCCGTATCTTGGCTGGTCCTGTACGAGTGTGAGCTGCCTATCAGGGCTGACCGGTCCTGGCCATTAGCTCCGATCGGGGGCGGCATTTGGCTGTGCGCCCCAGGGGGAGGGGGAGCCAGCACGAGTTTGTCGAGGAGGGGAAGGGTGCCCGTGGTCGGGTTCTGTCTCGGAGGAGGCGGATCTACCGGCCCGGAAAAAATTGGCTCGTTACCCAGAGGACAAGCGGCAGACTCGTGGGGGAGGGTGAATTGAGATGAATAGAGGGTATAATTGGCAACCAAATTGGGAGGAAAAACAGGGGGAAAAATTAAAAACTATACGTTTAAAAAAAGAAATTCCGCTACAGGAACCAGGCTGTCAACCCATAAAGCATCTTCCATATCTGCGACTGCACCCTCTCCTGAACACAGGTTTCCAGAGCTGGCTTTGAAATCAGAAAACGCGCTCAGACAACAAAAGCCACACTTCGCCAGACACCATTCTTATGTTGATGAGGTTGTGAGGAACGAATGGTATGTGAATCTGTGCGATTAGAGGATTTGCAGCATAAAATGTTGAGGACATAACAATCCAGATATGAATTGCCCCGCACTCCGGAGTGTATTGATGGGCTTGTTCGACCCTAATCCCAGAAACTCCTGTAGTGAACGCACCATGCTCAAATCATCAAGGGGAGTTGCAGGGAAGAAAAAAGCCTTTCATCGGATACTTGTTGGCCTTTCATTTTGAAATAAGACCTTGCTCTGGCATAAATCAAACTGCAGGCAGTATATAAGTTTAAAGCCTAATCTGATTTTCAGTCAGTGTGCTAGAAACAGACGTGTCAACGATGGTCACAACGACAAGGGTGAAATGCCATCAGTCAAAAGCCCTTGTTTTTAATCAAACGGATGAAGATTTAGGCTTACACCAGCCCCAGTTCATCAGTAACGCCCCATGGGAGTTGTCTACTATTTTGCAAAATCTGTTCACATGGTTTCGAACAGCCTACCACGTGTTAGTGTGGCTACACATTTTTCATTTCAGTATAGGAAGTGAAATACTGTCATGTGAACAAATTAATTGATTTGGTAGGCTTTTGAATGCCAAAGGCTTTTCGGTCAGTCCTGGAGACCACACGGTTTCCCTGCTGCCTTCAACAGGTCAGTACATCCAAGAGGATTGATCAACAAGGATTTATCTACATGATCATATTTGTGTATCATTTCCCTACCCAAATTCCTTCAGGTCTTGTGAAATCATATAAATGTGTGTATACAGGTACGGTGTGCAGCTGCCAACAATGATGTCTATCACTGTATTACTGCACTGATCTCCTGCGCGAACAATGATTGTTCTTACCATGTATTAATGCACATCTTGTAAGTCGCTCTGGATAAGAGTGTCTGCTAAATGCTGATAAAGTTGCATTTTATTTATTTATTGTGTTTTAAAGTCATTATTATAGCACCGGTGACAAGTTGAATTGATGTCTATCACAGGATGACCAACAGGCTCCTGTAAATCGTATTCAATCGTATATTCAACGAACAGCAATGTAACTCATTGTAAATGTGAAGAAGAAAAAAATACAGGCCAGAACGAGCGATCATTAGTTTTCATCGATGTCATCATTCGCAATGTGAGAATACACCCTGAGGGCGTAACGCAGAATGCACCTGAAACAAGGACGAGTCATGCCTCTCTGTTATTATAATGGTCTTTAAATAGTTTAAAAACCGGTTCCGTGTTTAAAAACAATGTGTGGAAATTGTATCAGGAGGTTTGTGACTATGGACACCAGATTGCTTCCTTCGAAATAGTTCCCCTAAACAATGAATATATTCAAGTGTGGCTGCACAAGTGGACCCGTATCGCTGACAATTATCCGTTTATGAACTATAGCTAGTGCTAGCTTGTTGATACATTTGGTAATTACCGAAAATCTGAGCAATCGTTTATCTATGGAAACGGCATGCGCCCACGAGCGATTTAAATAGTGAACAGCTGCGCAACTTGACCAAACTTTAATATTATTCTTAAAGCTACACGAAGCCATCTGTGCAGACGTGCACTTTATATTTAGTCATTTCAATGTTAACAGTCGTAGCGGTAGCAATCTTATTTCGGTGTTTAGCCTTTAAGAAACGTTAATAAATTAAACTCTTGTGAACTTTGCATTTTTACATTTGGGGGGATAATGCGGCTTCTCGTGACTTCGTTTACTGGCTCTTAACGACGTCAATATGTTTAAACCAAACCCAATTAGAAATGGAACACGGATAATGTCAAATAAAAATGCACTTAAGACGAAATAAAGAAATAACTCACTTTTCCGTTCCGTCTTCCCTTCAGGATCTTTCTTTCCTTCTTTTTTTTAACTCTTCCTAGACGCGACAACACCAGTCGCTCCGACACAACATCTGCGAGATCACTCCATTTCGAGGAAAAGTAGTTTATTGAAGACCTTAAGGCCTATTTCGAGGCGAATCGAATAGGGGGGGGCAGAGTTGTAGAGACGATGAGACAGTAGGGATACTGTGCAGCGCTCGGCTCTCAGCTCAGGTGAGTAAACACGTCTCTCTCGCCGGCAGCACGCCTGAGTTTCGAGGTAACAGGTAACTCGACACTGCCCAGGTCACGCAGAAAAAAACCACACCTCTCTTTCCTCGTAATCGCACGCCGGCTGGGCCGGGCCTGGCCTGGCTGCAGATCTAGAGCCCTGAAGACTTAGGGCTGAAGCGATGCGTTTGTCTGCGAAGTTTCGGTTTATTTTAATACTCGGGGGTTAATTGGCATCCTGTATACATACCAGCGCAATAGTCGCGCCTGTTATAATTCGCTCGGCTCGTGAAACCCTTTGAAATGCATATAGGGCATACGTTTAAATGACAGCAACGCCTCTCAATGGTCATAGTATGCATGCTAGAGATATACAGTGTTACAAAATGTTTCAAACAATAATAGCCTACTGCATAATAATAATACCTTAATACTGCATTTTGTAATATGTTTCTATGTTGATGACTGAAATCTAACTTTTCCTTCCGTGTTACAGGTACGGTATGCAGCTGCCAACAATGATGTCTATCGCTGTATTACTGCACTGATCTCTTGCGCGGACGATGATTGATCTTACCATGTATTAATGCACATCTTGTAAGTCGCGCTGGATAAGAGCGTCTGCTAAATGCTTAAAATGTAAATGCAATAAAAAGGAATTAAACTTAAACGATCTTGATGTGAAATCTTCCAGGTAAGAACCAGTCTAGCCAATACTTCTATGCAAGGCCGAAATTACCATATATATTGGGGGGGACACACCCAATATTCAGATATGCTCAAAATGTCCCCCCCAATATATAGCCTAGCTGATATAAAAAATATAAATAAATTGATTTGGTCCCCCCCAATGTTGACTCCATGGTTACGGCCTTGCCTCTATGCCATTTCAAACCATTTTCACTGTTCATCTGCATTTTTTGTTGTTGTTGCAGCAAACACTGATACATTGAGGTCTAATGACATACTCCAAAGGATATCAGATGAGTCTATAGGATAACTGTGCCCTCCAGTATATTCATCTCTTATAATGGAAGAGGAATGCGTACAGTACAATGACAGTGAGAGTAGGCCTACATCTGTTTGTGCATTCAGGTAGAGGCAGTGTGCATTTTTTTCGCTGTATCACACAAGAAAGGAAGTGAAATTACCTCACAGTCAGACAAATCAGAATAACATTGATCAGTTCCTTCATTCTCATTGTTCTGTTTCTAGCCAGCAGTTTGGGAAACTAGTGCAATACGCCTTCTTGGAGAGGAGGACTCAACTAGTTACTGTTTATCTGACGGTGCTGGAAAACAAGCAGCGGATTAGCTCACAGTGTATTAATAGGCAGCCCTCCCTATGGATACTTTCGTTCATTACAGAGAAACAAAAGCAACAGACACCGCGAGGCAAATAACCTCGTTTATCGGTGCCAAGTCAGACGGCCTGTCACGTGGTACAACACAGCGAGTGGGCAAAGCCTAATTTCAGTTTTAAATCAGGTCGGACGTGATAGCATTGCACTCCATTAAATTCTGAAAGATTTGTCAAATGACTTTCAATTGAGTGTAGGGGGAACAGGAGAGATTTATGCCCGTCCGGTTGCGTTATTCACACAGCAGTGGAGCCATCACGTACACTAATGTCTGTGCAACAGACGAGAGAGGACCTTGTCTACACCCACCGAAAATTACAAGCATGGTCTGTCAAGATAACTCTCACAGCACAAATGAGTGGATTGTTTGCCCTGTTCAATATGAACTGAATAAAAAATAATAAAAAATCAGTTTAAATTTATTTATTTTATTTATTTTCTTCCCTCGCGATGTAATTATTCACAAAAGAGTCAAACTCAGAAAACAAACTCTTAAATTGGCCTTTTTGGAAGAGACCACTCAGGTCTCACTCAACAGGCCAGAAGCACTGTTTCAGCACAGGTCCTGGGTGATGTCCACTAAGGAATCTCTATGCTTCACTCAACCTGAACAGGCAAAACTGCTGCGATTGTGTGTGTATGCGCGTGTGCGTGTGTATGCACATGTATTTGTGTGTGTGTGTGTGTATGCGCGTGTATTTGTGTGTGTGTGTATGTGTGTGTGTGTGTGTGTGTGTGTATGTATGTGTGTGTGTATGCGAGTGCATTCCTGTGTGTGTGCGGGTGTATTCGTGTGTGTGTATGCGCTTGTATTCCTGTGTGTGTGTGTGTGTGTGTATGCGCATGTATTCCTGTGTGTGTGTGTTTGTGTGTGTGTGTTTGTGTGTGTGTGTGTGTAGGGCAGGTGTGTGTATGTTGTGTGTATAGGGCAGGTGTGTGTATGTGTGTGTGTGTGCGAGTGTATTCCTGTGTATGTGTTTGTGTGTGTGTGTGAGTGTGTAGGGCAGGTGTGTGTGTGTGTGTGAGTGTGTAGGGCAGGTGTGTGTGTGTGTGTGTGTGTGTGTAGGGCAGGTGTGGCTCCCTGCTCCACGGCAGGGTTACTCTCAGCCCCCTGGGGACATGTTGGATGGTGACAGACCCCTGGACACCGCAGGCCCACCAGACCCCCCAGGGAGGGTACAGATCAGCAGGTGTGTACAGGGGTCACATCGGGCATCACTGTGGAGGAAGCACTCCAACGTGGGACCAGAGGAGCCAGCGTTCCGCTGCTCGTCTCTGTCCAATCGGCTCCTTACGTCCATGGTTCCAAAACTGTCTCTGACCCCACCCCTTATTAAAATGCTGTCTAACGTACAAATGTACAAACAAATGTCTAAAGTACAAATGTGGAATTAAATGTATAATTTTTTTAACATATGCCAAAACAAATGTGTTGTACATTGTAACTAGTGCAGTGCTACAGCAACACCTACAGGGTTTAATTTGACTGCTGTGAATTGAAAGTGTACAATGAGCACTGAGTTATGTTTTTCATGTCACTTTGGTATTTGTTCATATATAAAGCCATTTTGGGGCAGCTACCAACTTACTTAAGCACTTTACTCACCCAACCAAGAACTGGACATTACAATCTAGGATTCTAACACAATCATATCCTATATTATGTTCCCATTACAAGAGCTGAGCTTGGGAAGCATGCTCTCAGCTATGCTGCTCCAGTCTCTTGGAACCTCTTGCAGAAAGATTTGAAGCTGACTCTCTCATTGGAATTGATCCAAAAATTGGACGGTTACTTACCATGAAATGCTCTTTTTAATTTTTGTTTGTTTTTACAATCTTGCTTTTATTTATGACCATTTCTATGTAATGTAGTTTTATGTGAAGCCTTTTGTATTCCTGCCTTCTTGGCCAGGGCTCACTTGAAAAAGAGACCGCTCCCATGAGGCTCACATGGGTTCCGGATCTACAGTTTGGGAACCAGTGCCTTAGGGAGACACAGAAATACCAAAAGGACACCCCCTTGGGCTGCCCATTAACCTCGCAAATAATAGGCTAATGTTACAGCATGCAATTGGTATTATTCATACCAATTTTCCTGATTGACAAAAGGCTGTACATTGCATTGGTTAAAAAAGCCCATAGAAATTGTATTACACATTCACTGTGACTCATAGTGCTAAAAATGTCTCTCAATTCTTTGACGTGCCCGGAGGTGACACACTTTTTTGAATGGCCAACATCCTCCTCATGTATTATTAAAGGTACTTTATCTGTCTCTGGCTTGTAAACGGATTTAATGACTTTCAGGAGAATACTGTTTGTTAAGGCTGCGTTGAGTCACGTGCGATCTTCCGCAAGAGACTCAAAACCCACCTTCTCAGACTCCACTACCACTGAATTCTGTACATCTAGCCAATTGTCATCACCACTGCCTACTTGTTTAATACTTCTTGTATATGTATACTTGTTTACTCTTCAAAAAAATAAAAAATAAAAATAATAATTACAAACTTTTTCCTTCCCAGGTACGGTATGCAGCTGCCAACAACGATGTCTATCGCTGTATTACTGCACTGATCTCTTGCGCAAACTATGATTGTTCCTACCATGTATTAATGCACATCTTGTAAGTCGCTCTGGATAAGAGCATCTGCTAAATGCTTAAAATGTCAAATGTAAATGTTACTGAAGTTCAGGAGGGTGTGAGGACAGTGGTTATTGTTGTAGACCAGCCTATTGAGACGGAATTAAAGATGCACACATTCCATCAGATCACACAGATGTACCAATAAGGTACAGGATGTTGTCAAAGAGGACACCTGTCATTCTGTAAACCTGCAATGCTTCATCACAGTTAAGTGGGCCACAAAATTAATAGCGTGACACTGGCTTGCTGCCTGTTCCTGAAAGCGACTTAGCCATTAAAATCAACACCATAGCGCCATTATCCCCTTTTGTGGGTTCGGCTCGTTCCTGAGGATGTGATTGGTGGACCTTCCTGGCCAATGCACAGAGGACAGAACATAAGAATACATAATGAGGAGAACGGGCCGTTCAGCCCATCTAGGCTCCTCATGTCCTAATCTAAAGAGTATCTAGTACTGCATCTAGCCTGGACTTGAATAGCCCAAGTGTTTCTGCCTCTACTACCTGACCTGGCAAGCTGTTCCAGGCATTGACAACTCTCTTTTTAAATGAAAACTTCCTAAAATCCGTGCAGACTTTGCCTTTAACTAATTTCCACCTTATCAGTGTACTTCTTTAGCCAATCAAATTGCTCCTCTGTTCCACATATGCACCCCAATTATCAGTGTATACTTCTTTAGCCAATCAAATTGACTCAATAACTCTGTTCTTCTAACATATGCATTTCCCTGGTGCTTTGTGTACACATCTGTAGCCATGTGCTGGGGCCACTACTGAGAAGGTGCTCTTTCCATCATTGATGCTGCTGCATTTAAGACACCCTTATCACTTACGAGATGTGCATTAATACATGGTAAGAACAATCATGTCGCGCAAGAGATCAGTGCAGTGATACAGTAATAGACATCTTTGTTGGCAGCTCAGACTAAACTGGGAATCTGTAATTAATTAAAATAAACTCTGACAGTGTGCTGCCACTACTGATTCTTAACCTATGAGGGTCCTGCAGGTGACAGCAGTTTCTGGTGCACAGTTTATGAATATTCCCTGACAGAACATCCATTGCTTTGTGTGAGAGACACATCAATGGTTGGGAGAGAAAGCGGTGGTGATTTTGTCTTTCATCTCAGCCCCCCTGAAAATGTTTAGTCATTCTTTTCTAAAACACATTTTTACTTAATATCTATTTTTAAAAACACCACAGATAGAGAGTGGTATTTCAATTTTGAGAGCGACCACCATTGTGGTGTTTTTGTTTTTGGGGAATGTAACAATAAATTCATTTGAAAAATGTAGGCTTGTGCTTTGCATGTGTACATCTCACATTCTCATTGGGGGCTGAGCCCCCCTAAAGGTAAAATCCCAGAATCGCCCCTGAGACAAAGCTTTTTGAAGTTAAGAATACAAAGATGACCATCTGGTTTTTCAACGCAACCTGTTACCTGATTGCGGCATTGCTCCGGCGGTTCAGAACGCTGTCTGTCCCAAAAGTGAAAGTAAGCAACTTGCACAATAAAAACGACTCAAAGACTTTAGACTTTAGACTCACAAATGTTATATTTTTATGACACAATATAAAATAACATTTATATGGGCATTACTAATGCCTCATCCTGTCAGGTCACCGCTCCACTGCCTCATCTTTCAGGCCGTGTTTGGTGTTTAAGTCCCACAGTCAGACGAACTATGTTCCCCTAACTAAACTCGGGTGTAAAACGCTCATAAAATCGGCTCTGAAAAGATCACCACCTCTTGCATCTTATGACACGGGGCCAACCCTCTCTTCCGTGGGAAATTACCGCCAATGTTAGCTCCAGTCCTCATTCCGGCTGAGAGTAAATATTTTAGAGTGCACTTAGCGAGGGGGATCCTCGCACGACCCCTGCCCCCTCCCGCGTGAGCGCTGTCGATCCTGGCAGCTTATAAACCGCTCAAGTTTCGGGAGGAGATGGAAGTGACAATGGCATCGGAGGAGCACCACGCCCGTCTTCCAGGAGGCGATTCTGCCATCGGCTAATCAGGCCTTAACCTGAGCGCTCCGTACATTCAGAGGACCATCCCGCAATTTCTGGGGCAGTTAGGAGATACGAACTGATGCGGGAAAAAAGGTCCACTCGTATCGTGCGGTTAATGCGATTTGAGTGACTGAACAGATGCACGTAGTTACCGTTTTTTTCTGTCTTGGTTTTGAGCCTAATGCCCAAAATTAAATCCGTGGGATTTGTCATTACAGCTGAGTAATGCATTTTACGAGAGAGAATTAAACTGACTGAAATAAAACTTGGCAAGAAGTTACATTAACAGAGTTCCACTCCTGTGGCCTGAGACCACATATTGTTGTAAACGTTCCTGTAAAATTTGAGCATTTTCACTAGATTTTCATTCCCTTTCTGGATCACCAGATCTGGGTACTTGTAGCCTGTGTAGTTTAGTCTCTTTGATCTCTCCTACTGTCATTTTAGATTTAGTTGTCTAACTCCCCTACTATATTTTTTTGTTTTAAGGGAGTTGGGTTAAAGGCCTTGTTTGTTTAAATCCCTCAGGAACCCCAAAGAAAAGTTTTGCAGGAGGTAGTATTAAATAAAGATCATTTTTTTATCCTCCAAATGTAGTTCAAAACTACATTGCAGGTATTAAAATATCAGCCTAAAATCCTGCTGAAACTTGCCCTGTCTCCTCACGTTAGCATTAAACAGGCAGAGGAGAGGAAGAATCATAGCCCAGGCCTGCCCTGCACTTCATCTCTTTAACTTTTACGGCTTTATGCTCCGAGGACAGCCTTATATCACACAAGATTATTATGCAATATTGCAAGCAGCGCAACGCCTCAGACCGAAATTGATAATACATCCTGAAATCAATTACCTTACAAGACCAATTTGCAAGTACGGGAGACTTTTCTGAAAGGATTAAGAGTGTGTGTGTTTCATCTGCGGGGGGCTTCAAAACAACAGCAAAATGGGTAGCTGTTTATCCTGCGCAAAGCTGTTCGATGAAAAACCCCAGAAATCACAGTCCTGGGCAGTGATTGGCTCAGGAAGCGATCCTTGATTGCTCTACGAAGTGTGCGCTCCAGAACGGTGCTGTGCCCTTTCAGTTTTGAACCAGGCGTGTGCAGGGAATTGGGGCGTGAGATGCTAATATTTCACTGGAGGGGGAGATGACCTTTGAAGTCCTTGTCTAGATCCTTGGGCTGGCGTATCTCACCTGGGAGTAAAGGGGAAATCTCAACGGTGTGCTCTGAAACAGAGGTGTGGATTTACTAGACAGTAAAACCCCCAGGTGACATCTTTTTGCCATTCTCTTGTGTTGTTGTTGTTGTTGTTGAGCAGAAAGCGACAAGGCTTGCAAGACAACAAAAGGACGCAGCCCTATGTGTGTCACCACCTTGCGCATCTAAAATAATGCCCAGATACCTCCCACACAGCGGAGTGCTGTCGTCAGCACATCGACGCACCAAAAATCCCAAGGCCCCATTTTTTGTATGATTCATAATCTTCTCTACCCTTTTTAATGCCGTCTAGTGAAGTTAATCTGCTTCTGCCATTCAAAGATTATTTCATTTTTTCGCAGGGAGGGAGGATAAAATATTCAGAGGAGCAGATTGAGCTCTACGCTCACAGCTGTGCCACTCGATTCTTTAAGAAGGCGTGCTGTGAAACGACCTGGGCTTTTTTTAGGGGGGATATGTGACAGCGCTCCAGGTTCGGGGGTCATCTACCTGAAGGCTTGATCCAATTGTTTTGGGGCTCTGTCGCACTTAGCAAAAAAAACATAACATACACATAACATTCAGCAGATGTTTTTTATCCAACTAGTGAATACTACAACTAGCGACTAGTGAATGCATACATTTTTCAGTATACGTGGTCCAAATGGAAATCGACCCCCCCTCCAACCCAAGCGCAAACCTACTGAGACACACAGAACCACGCTCTACCTACTGACACACACAGAACCACACTCTACCTACTGAGCCACACAGAACCAGCACCATTCTTCCCAAAATAATGGGAATGGATATTTAGGCCCCATCCTAGTTACAGGTAAATATGAAATACATTTCTTCAGCTAGATGAATCAAAAAAGCTTGAGGACAATGTTTCTCTTTCAGTGTGCTATTATGATCTAGCTTGCGTCTCAGGATTTAGTTTTATTTTTAAAAAAATCACTTCAATCAGTTCTCTGGCCTTTTCATGTCATAAGTCTGACCGTTTGAAATCTCAGCAGAATTAACATCAGCTCCGAGACTAAAATTCATGAAATTATTAATTACTAAAAGTATTAGAAAGGAAAGGCCAATTTTATAATAAAAATATGATATAGTAAGCTTTTCCTTATGTAGTTAGTCATGTACGCCCTTACATACATGTGTGTGTGTGTGTGTGTTTTGTGTTCCCCACACCCCATTCCAGTACTAGCCCGTCAATTACTGCTCAGTATAATCAAATCAAATCAAATCAAATGTATTTGTATAGCGCTTTTCACAAATGCATTGTCACAAAATGCTTAACAAAAGGCCTAGACCCCCCCAAAAGCAAGCCTAAGGCGACAGTGGCAAGGAAAACTCCCTTGATGGGGAGAAACCTTGGGAGGAACCAGACTAAAAGGAGGGGGAGCCCATCCTCTTCTGGCCGGCACAGGGTGTGTCCAAAAAAGACTGTATCATGGTCATCATCACTACAAACCTTACTTTTTATACAAAGTCTCCACCCTGCCCTGCTCCCATCAGGGAGACGCTTTCTGGTGCCTCACTGCAGGACAAACAGGAGGGAAAAAACATCTGTGCTAGAAGCAATCAGACTCCAGCATCATTATGGACTAAAAGCAAGTTGCACTTTAAATCTGTACTTTAACCACTATATTACATGTCTGATGTTGTCTATACAGATGTATGCGTGTGTGTGTGTGCTACAGGGTTGGCAGTGTAGTGTAATGGCTAGGGAGCTGGGCTTGTAACTCAGAGGTTGCAGGTTCAATTCCCAGGTGGGGCACTGCTGCTGTACCCTTGAGCTAAAGGTACTTAACCTGAATTGCTTCAGTAAAATATCCAGCTGTATAAATGGATTGTATGCAAAGAAATGTAAACTGTGCTCTGGATAAGAGCGTCTGCTAAATGCCTAAAATGTAAAATGTTATATGTACCTAATGTTGTCTTGCTGTGTGTCTGTTTCTGTTTTTGCATCAGCAAGAGTCTTTGCTCTTTAAATTACCCCATGTGGGATAAATGAAGTTCTATTGAATGGGAAATTGTGATTTCATCTCTTGTGAAATCTGTCCACGTTGGTGAAATATACATAAATAAGGGGAAGGAAAGGAAAAATATAATGACAAAAATGGATGACATTGATCAACACAATGAATCAGTCACTGTTTTCAGGGCCTGTTGACATCATGTGATTTGACATAAGCTGTGTATAGTCACGTGTGTTAGTAAAACACAGCATAACCACGTCCACCCACATTAATAATCGCTGTGGACTGTGATTTGTGTATAATTAGAACAAATATAACATGTGTAGCGCCAGCCATATTCACGTTGCTCAGGTATGTCTAAAACGCTAAATAAATAAATAAATGCGCAGACTGCCTATATAATTAATATAATATAGGTTATTGCCCTACCTTTCCTAATTGGTGATATAACAGAACATAAATATTCCTTGATATTCCTGACTATTGAAAATAAATCCTTTCATCTCTAAGAGGGTTGTGAGAAATCTTCTTAAAAATATTTGAACTAAACCTTCCATGGGGATGGATGCAAACCGAGTGTTTTTGAAAAACAGAATGTGTATTGCAGCTACCGCTTGATTTCAAACACGCGTCATCACTCCCGGTCTTTGATATAAATAGCATACCTTTTCAGTTTTCAAAACAACAATATATTACAGACATAAAAGACTCTTTCATTCCTAAACATGAAAGAGTTTTTCAAATAATCCCAATGTCCATGTCCCAAATTATCTCAAAAGAATATTAATAACTGCTATTTCTGATTAAAATAAATAAATAGGCTAAAACCGCAAATGGCATCTACATAGCTTCAACCATGAACTGCGTTTTGTTTTGTTAATTACCAGATAAATAAATGTAGACATTGGAACATTTTTTAGCAAATTGAAAACTCACAACAACCCAATGAAATGGAGAATTCAAACTCTCCACTGAAAACAAAGGGCACGAGATGAAACAAAAGAACAATCGTGAAACCCTTTTATCTGTCCTTGGCTAGCAAAAATGAACATCGAATGAACAAGTCTTTCAGTTCGCTGTTGCTGAGTCAAAGGATGAGCCAGTCTCAATTTGAACACAGTGAACCGTCTTAAAACCGCCTCACATTCACAACCACCAATCAAAGCGAAGAATTATTTTGAAACGACCAATGAAAACACGACTTATTATCAAATTAAGGCTAGACAGTCGTTCTCCTTCCTTTGGTTAACGTGAAATAATATATTTTTCTGGCCGAATTAGTTTCGATTTTTTTGCACAAAATAGTTGTGGATGCTGTGGGTGATACCGGATCGGTGAACGGGAGACCTCATTTATCACTCTTAGTGGCATAAAAACCAAATGCTTTGTTCGTCATGCTGATCTTGGAGTGTCACGTGGGAAAAATATTAGGTAAACATTATATATTTCTCAAGCTCGTTGGAGACTGTCTCCACCTAGTGGTAGCAAAATAGAATTCATTTTACTCATTTTACTTAAAACAAGTCTCCCAGTCCACACTGGATAACCTTTAAAGCATTCGTAAAAAAATTATAGAGGTGGGAAAATTTGACATATTTCACTGTAAACAACCGTTTTATGGGAAAACATATTTTTTACTTTTATACACTTTTGCACATTTTATTTATATATCCATTTATTTTCGGGCCTACAACTGCAAACTTTACAAGTTGGCGAAAACAAATTTCAAAGAGTCAGTTTGGCCGATGATAAAAGTCACTCTTGATAAATTATCTGATCAAACGCAGTTCCCAGAATACCGAACTGCATATTTGCGCGTGACTTCAGACTCTTTTTTGTCACCCTTTGTTCTTAGGTCAAGATAAACATCAGTGATTAACTTTAAATGAAACACCGCATTTTAATATCGTCTATAAGTGGCAGACTTCCTTTATAGAAGGATCCTTTTGCGCCGCATTGAGGCAGCCATGTGTCAACCATTATTGCAACTGGCTAATAATGGCTAATATAATATATAATATTAAATGTGACACCATTGTTACATATAACGCTACAAAACATTACTTTCAGCTCGGGTATTTCACCCATTAAAATGTTTTTTTTAAAACAATTTAACACTCAATTTGAAAATTGACGCGGTATTTTACGACAAACATTCGGCCTAATTATGAAAGCACGTCATTAGTTTCTCGTCTACTTATGTTACACCAACTGCCATTAGCTTATCCTTTAATTTGATTATTATTTCCTTGAACGAATCAATATTATTGGTTTAATTAATCGATTGTCGAGTTACGCTAATCAATGTATTTATGGAATATTTTTAATGTCGTTTTACAAAGATGAATTACCCAAATTACCTCACAAGTTTTTGAAACTTTTAAAAGCGATGTTCTCAGATTCAAAGCATTCCTATTTCCCCTTGTTCCGTTTGAAATGTAGGCTACTTCAAATCGATCGCTGTGTATTCGCCTATTGTTTGACGATACACACTTACTTATATGTTACAAACCGACTTCAGTGGAATGCATGGGATTACAATAGGACAGTTAATGGTACGATAATCGGAGGTTTTGATCTTTTGTCTGAGTGATTTGTGTAGTGGAGGTAGGACATGTATAAAGTCGAGCGAGAAGTTCATCACCACCAGACCTCAGAACGGAACGGAAGGCGAACGAACCGAGCACACGGAAATACTTTTACTTTGGGTTTTCGAGAATCAAGTAAGGCCAAGAAAAAGTATACCCCAAGAAAAAGAAAACCACAGCATGGGTTCACCAAAGGCCTCCAACTTTTCAATCGACCACATTATGGGATTTACCTCCAGAGCGAAAAGGCCGTTGCATCCGACAGTTTATGCGAATGTACCATCTTCAACTAGCATCAATTCGACAGGCGACCTTTGCCCCAAACCCGCACCTGATTGTAATATTTATCCCGGTTGTTGTCCGGGTTGTCACAGGCTGGAAGTTCCTGCATCTTCGTACCTGTGGGAAACCCCTCATCTACCCGCGCACTATGACTGCCATAGCAACGGCTACTTTGGCTACCCATCCTTCAGCTACTATCCATTAGACTTCGGCCTAGGAAGTTTCAAGAACGGAGCAGGTGAGAACATTTTATTTTTCAGACTTACTTTGCGTTGTAATAATAATTAAAAAATATTATTATCGCAATTTATAGGACGTAAACAGTGGCCTGATTGAAGCATTGGCATGTATTAGCCAAGCACACTGATGTATTAGGAGACGTGCCATTCAAATCTATATATTTTTAATGGCTAAAACTTGTGATGCTTTTTGGTTTTGGTTTGACAATAATTGTATCCTGCAGGACCATATTGTCAGTACGACTACGTATCGGAGATGGGAAACCCGCGAAAGCGGAGCCGAATGCGCACCGTGTTCACCGAAAACCAGACGCAAAATCTCGAGCGCCTCTTTAGCGTCACCGACTACCCGTCTGCTGAGATGCGCGATGAACTTGCCGTGAAGGCCGGTCTCTCCGCAGAAACCGTCAGGGTAAGCAGCACCTGTTTATCGCGGGACGCGTCATATAAGTGGGGTCAGCAGAACAAGAAGCCACAGGTGGAAATGAGTTAAAAGCAAATTCCGCACAGATATTAGGAAGTTTTTCTTTACACAGAGAGTTGTCAATGCCTGGAACAGCTTGCCAGGTCGTAGTAGAGACAGAAAAACTTGGGCTATTCAAGTCCAGGCTAGATGCAGTACTAGATACTCTTTAGATTAGGACATGACGAGCCTAGATGGGCTGAACGGCCCGTTCTCCTCATTATGTATTCTTATGTTCTTATTAGCGTGTGGCCGTAGTTTACAAGCCTGTGACAGTGTCAGACATGGAGGTGGGGCATGGGAATGTAGGCCAACAAACTATTTTCGTCGAGACTATTTAGTGTGTTCTGTCTGCCCAGATTGTTAATAATGTGTCATTTTCTTAGGTGTGGTTCAAAAATCGCCGTGCGAGGAGAAAGAGACAGGCCGTCTGCAAGGGAAACCCCTCAGCGCACGCGAAACGTGCTAGACGAGATTCCCCCGGAAACCACAACGGGTTTGAATGACGTGGTTTAATGGACACCCCTCACGAAACGCCTGCAACAGTCTGAGAACGGAACGGAACGGAATTTATGCTGCTGTCTGCAGGCTCGACTGAGACACCAGTTTTACTGGCTTATTGTATTTCAAATTACTTTAATTTATTGTGACGCCGTAATACCATGTGTTCAGTTTGGGCATACTTGCTTTTGCTGAACGCGCTTGACATTAATTTAAATACCGTAATCACGTGCTCTTTCTGCCTACGAGATGTATTTTTGAATAAATGTTTTAACAATATTTTACAAGAACGTGTCATGTTGACTTTGTATACACATTTCAACTGTATTATATAAGTGTGTAGAACAAACAAACAAACAAATAAAATGCGTGTTAAAATAAATCAAAGGAAAAAAGTTTTACGAAACACACATCAAAGTTACTTTTATTGTTCTGTCAGTAGTAATAACTGTAAGCATTGTCATGCTGAAATACAACTTTGGAAATGAAAGACAGAAGATGCCGAGAGCATGCAGTAGTTGACAAGTAAATATATCATTTCAGAGACACCAGTACTAATTTCAACAGTACAATCCCCACAAACTATCTTTCTATTGAACAGAGGATAGTTAAAATTCAAAGAACAAAATGTGGAAGTTGTGATCTTGCCAATTTACTTTGGCGTAGTAACACACACATACAGGTTAATAAATTAAAAGTACACTGTGAAATTATGTGTACAAAGTGGAATTATGTGTACAAAGTGGAATTATGAATATATATATGTATATATATTTGCTGACAGAAAAGAAAGATCCATTTGCCTAAAACTACAAACAATAGCATAATTCACACATAACTATGATTAGGACTTCATTAAACCCCATGACTTTTCAGATAATGTTAATTTATTTAAGCAAAAATCTGTGCACAGACCAGCACAATCAAACTACATTACAAAGTTGAAAGAGAAAAGATTACACGCAGGATTCCTGGACTCTCCTGTGAACTCTTACGATATTCAGAAGTGGATCCTCTCAAGTGACGATACTGTATTTTGTAAATATGTTGTTTAGTGTTGCATTGATAGTGACACCAACGGCAGTTTGGATTTCCTACACAGCTCCTCAACCCGAGCAGAAGGTTTAACGGCTGGCCTTATTCTAGTTTTGGGGATTTTATCCATTTAAAAAAAATCCAAACGTACAAATAACTTCTGGAACACCTTCCAGAAAATCTGGACACCTGGTCACTGAATACGTCCATTGAGTATAGCATTTACAACTTAACAAGCTCCACACAACAGACAATCTCCAGTAATATATGTAACTAAGTATTAAAGAAATCCAGGAAGGAGTACTTGCCCCATGACAAACATGGCAGTTACTCGGGTTATATGTGGAGTGCCTGTAACCTGCACATTTGAAATATGCGAGGCTACCAGGGCACCGCACGTTAAGATACCTTGCAGTTTCAAGGAACGAGTATACCACACAAAACAAACACTGACCAATAAGAGCGAAAAGCCGTCCCTCATTAGAACTGTGAAACATACCACACAAACCTCTAAGAAGGAACCAACATTCAAGTAAATTAAAAATGAAAATAAAAGTGCACAGTAATTTTAAATATCCTCTCTGAAAAAATGAACGTGACTCATCTTTAAATATACAAGATGGCGGCCTCTCGCGTCCCAAAACACCCTGAACAGTACCCCTAACCCGGGTTCAAAGGTGAGCAGGGTCATATATTTCCACCGTAACTATTTCCAGGTAGGAATACCTACCCTAAGAATATTATCCCACGTCACACGTTAAGTTCCCGCACCTTTTCTGTGCTGTGAGAGCAAGGCACCACCCGTGCTACTGCCAGCTGAGGTGATATGGGAGATTAACAGAGCTAAACCACGACTTTCACCCCCCAAAAGTGTGTGTGTAACGGAGTTTGGTTCTGCCTGCAGCCAGTTTCGAACCAAGGATCCCAACGGCGCAAGAGACACGATTAGCCCGCCGAGCTAAAGACCCGAGTCCCCAGCCAAGGGAACCAATCGCTCTCTTATTGACGTCACTTTCTGCAGCGGACGCTCACGTGCTTAACTCACGTCTTCCGAGCTCCGCTACATGTACACACGTGTGTTCCGTCCGCTCGGGAGTCCAGTCCTCTGTCCCCGCTTCCCCCTGCTTTTCTGACGTCGTCGAGTGTTCAGATCACGAGGCGACATTCACCGTGCCCGTTAACACAGAGGTGGTGCAGCCGCGTCTCCACGACCACGCTGATAAAAACGCACACAGAGCGCCGGGCGGCGGGAGAGCGTTTATTTCGTAAGAAGCGCGGATTCACGGGAAGCTTAAACGTAGAGAGCGGAGCGGCAAGGCCGTCCGTCCACAGCTGCGGGCGTGTAACTGCCCAGGTGCTTCCTGCAGGGCCCGAACGCTATCAGCGTTTATGGGGAAAAAGTGTTAACTAAAGTCTCGTGAGGAGAGAGACAAAGTCTGGGGACCAGGAAACGAATGCGCTCACCTTACTGTAGTAATGCATAAGACCGTAACAAGTCTGTGTGGCCAAAGTTACTCAGCATATGTTCAACTTTTAACGCAGCTTGATGTTTTCTGAAACATGTGGTCAGTGGTGTGATAGCAACATCGTGGGGAATATTATGGGTTGGCTGGGAAGCCAGCTGCTCTCACTAATGTACTGAGACATGATACAGGCAGCTGCTCAAAAGCTTTTTTTGTGTGTTTTTTTAAAATGGTTGAGCGAGAGACAATGTGCATTCATATTAGGGTGAATATCTATCTTGTCTGCCCGAAAATAAGTAGTTCCACGAATAGGGTAAATTCCTTCAGACGATATAAAAGCTACTCAACATGCTTATCTAATTATTTTCATGCCCGTTTCATGTAGATTTACATAGAAGTGAAACCTCACATTTGCACATGAAATTGGGTGGAAAGCAGTTCAGCTCCTGTAGAAGTGAATGCACAAGTACCTGTTGAGGAAGGACCCATTTCTTTTTTTGGCTCAACGTTGAATGGCGCGACAGCCACTCTGATTGTAGTTTAAGGCTTAAAACGAATAAATACAGAAATGAAAATGTGCACTTATATTTCAGCTGAAATACAGAGTTATTAGATAGCTGTGTTTTAGGCGTTCCTGAAGAAATCTTTTTATTTTTGTTCTGGCCACTGAAAGAGGCAAAAATAATCCCTTTTCTTAAGGTGAAAAACATTGCAACTGAACTCAAAGTAGAAGTAAAAGGCTTAGCTATATAAATACAACAACTTAATTAAGCTGGAGAAATGTACAAAAAGTGACTAGTTTAAGAAGAGATGTTGTTGCACTATGAACACAAAGAGCGTCTTAAGAGTTTTGGGAACCTTTTTCCGTTTCCTGCTTGTATCTCATCTGTGCGGTCCTTCTTTTTACATTTTTTAAATTGTTTATCCCATTTTATCCCATTTTCTCAGAATTTGTTGGCCAATTACACCCGCTATTTTCAAGTCAATCCCCCCCTCGTAATGTGAGTTTGCTGCCATAGCCCTGAGACCGGGAGTGACGAAGGCAAAGCATCGTCTCCTCCGAGACGGCACTCGCCAGGCCGTCGACAGTAACTCCGGTACTACAGAGCCACTCCTGTGCGCAGCGAACGTCTTGTCGGCTTCCCTCTCCCCTCTCCCCTCCCTGGAGTGGACAGCCAATTGCTGCCCCCTAGTGGCACTCCCGGCCAGAGCCGACTCTGTTGCGGCCGGTGGGATCGAACCCCAGTTGCAGTGGCCAACGTTGAACATTGTAACCGCTAGACCACCCGGGAGGCCCTGTGCGGTCCTTTTTGACCAGAACGGCAACAGCTAGGCTACATCTGTCGCGAGCGGGAACGTGACACCCTGGTGAATGTACATAAATGTGGAGTTATGACGTGTTCTAAGACTACAATGCACATGCGTATGGAAGCATCAGAAGCGGCAGCAAAAAAAAAAGTTTTAGCAGCAAATGCTCAGAAAAAACCCCAACCCAACATGGCGTGGTTGCATTTCAGTCGTTTCAAGCCATTCAGCTATTTCTATGTTTTTTTGTGTTCAAAGTTCAAAGCATTTTTAGCTAAATTGTCTTGACTGTTGAGATGATTTTGGCAACATTTAACATCGGCAACATCAAGCAGTCAACAACGAAGAAGAAAAATTCACAAACGGGAAACTTATAAAACTAAGAGATCTCTATATATTATTTGCTTTTTGTACTTTTTTCCTCCCCCAAAACAATTTTTTTACTTTTTTTTTTTGTTTTACTTTTTTTTGTTTTGTTAGTGTAACAAACGGAATGCAGGACGTTAGTTAAGATACAAGGCACTAGATTTTGCTATAGGATTGCGACCAGGGAGTGGGTGGGTGGGGGTGGTGGTGAGGGTTTGTTCACTACGCTAATATTTACGGCACCAGTCTGGTTGGTCCTCAGATTAAAAGCAGAAATGAGTGACGGACGCTGAGAGGAAGAGAGCAGTTGGCCTGTCCAGAAGGAAGAGAGGGAGGAGGGAGGAGGAGAGGAGGAAGGGTGGTTAGGACTGCATCTCAGCACGGAGCATCCAGGGGAACCAACAGCAGAACAGCAACCTGGGAGTGAAAAAAGAGCAAGACCAGAGTCAAAGGTTAATAATGCCACATTACGTGTACATTCATTCATTCAATAGATGCTTATACATGACCTACAAGGCCATCACAGAAACCAATACCAAGTCCAATTGACGAGGGTAACTACAAGCACCAGAACAGAGACAGTAACACAGACGATAAGCTCAGTCATAGTTCCGTAGCTCAGTTGGCGGAGCATGGCACTGACAATGCCAAGGTTGTGGGTTCAATCCCATCAGACTACATGTCCGTCGTTCGGATGGGGTGGTAAAAACCGAGGTCCTGAGTCTCTGTGGTCATAAGATGGGGGCTCAAGATCCCATGGCGCTTTTAAAAAAAGAGTAAGGCGTTAACCTGGTGTCCTGGCCACATTCCCAACCAAGACAATATATAAACGGAATTGATTCATTCCCTCCCTCCTGGCCTCTCCACTGTGTATCAGGGCCCGTATTCACAAAGCATTTTATCTTACTACTAGGAGTACTTCTAAATCACACTAAAACCTTTTAGTTAGGAGTCCCACCTTAAAACCTATTCACAAAGCTGCAAAGACAAACTCATACTAAGGAATTCCTACAATTGTCAAGCTAAGAGTGAGGGCGGGGTTGACGTCGTTGCTAAGGATGACGTTGTTTCTCATGAACGAGCTTACTCAGAATGCCCAGAGCGATTGGCTGATATAGGGGATGGGTCTCTGATCGCGTACGGATCAACCCCCACGGTTCGGCACGCATATGATCCGCGGATTAATAGCTAAGTTGAACCATCATAGAGAAATACAAATACAGCTGCTGTTATATAAACCATATATGTTTTGGTTTGCTTTGTTTTTCATACTAAATGCCTTTCTGGGAGGCATGTTTTTAGAAACGCGACCGAATTAAATAGAATTGAAACATTAGCGATCTTTTATTTTTTTATTAAATTAATTCAGGCATAAGACCACCGTAGTTAAATCGCCTAAGGCGTACTGAATCTAAAAATGTATTTTGTGAAATTTTCGAATAAAGATTTAGTGAAATAACTTAAGTTGAAAAACTGAAATTATCATTCATTCAATTCCTTGAGAATAGTTCCTGGAAATTTTTGGTGGAAACGCGCCTTTGGTCCCGTTATTATTTTTTTTGCTGATCCGACAAATGATCCGATGCACCCCTATTATATTCTAATAAAAATTCTAAAATACAAATGTACGCTATGTGTCACTGATTTAACATGAAACCAAGAATACTGACTAGTCAATTGGTTACATGTCTGCATCTCGTAAACAATCAGCGGGTATCTATATATAATATATATAATATAATATATATAATACCCTCGCGATTGAGGCGGTACCTTTTTATGAGCTCTGTATCATTCAATATCTCCAGTGTTGACGCGATTGCGACAACAATTGCTGGCCGCAGCAGATTTTCGGATCGCCGTGAGTAGGTCTTTAGCGACTTAGAAGTCCTCTTGGCTGCTTTTAACTTCTCCTGGACTTAGGAGCTGTTTTTAGCTCTCAAACCCTTTGTGAAATACTCTTATCCCAAAAATGTAGGACTCCTAAATTTATGAGTGACACGCCCATTATTTTTCGGACTTGCTCCTAAATTGCGCAGTTAGGACCAACTTTTACCCTTAAAATGCTTTGTGAATATGGGCCCTGATGTGTAGTGAGTTTGTACTGGTGCACTATGGCTGCTGTCGTGTTCACCCAGGTGGGTGCTGCACATTGGTGCTGGTTGGTGATCATTGTAAAGCGCTTTGAGTTCCTTGGTAGAAAAACGCCAAGGAACTCAAAGCCTATGTAAATCCAATATTCATTCATTCATTCATTCATTCATAAACCTGTAGATATTTAGTGCAGAGCTGATCTGACTCACTACGTAACATTGCTGAACTAAATTAAATATTAAGTTCCCGAATACGAGAGAACAATGCTAGGCACAATTTACGCAGTAAACTGCTGTAATTGGACTAGGAGCAATTAAGTAGAAGTGTTCTGTGTGGGCTTGGGTCCACTGTAAAGCACGTAAGGGAGTCTCCAGAACGTGGGTGGGAGAATTCCGTCTGGAAGGAAGCGGAGCTCGCTGCCCTCGGAGTATTAGCTTGCCTTGTAGAGACGAGTGGCGGACTCGTGTGGGGAGAGTAAATCTGAATAAATACAGGGTGTAATTGGGTACTAAATTGGGAGAAAAACTAGAAAAATTAGGAAAAAAAAACGAAAAGTGTGCTTCTGTTCTATGTGCAGATCAGTGAGCTGCAAGTACAAAAGACCAGAGAAACAGAGAGACAGAGAAACAGAAACAGAGGAACAGAGAGACAGAGAAACAGAAACAGAGAAACAGAGAGACAGAGAAACAGAAACAGAGAAACAGAAACAGAGAAACAGAAACAGAAACAGAAACAGAAACAGAAACAGACAAACAGAGAAACAGAGAAACAGAAACAGAAACAGAAACAGAGAAACAGAGAAGAGACAGAGAAACAGAAACAGAGAAACAGAAACAGACAAACAGACAAACAGAGAAACAGAGGGGACGCGGCACCTGGATATGGAGCTCTCCGACGTTATGTCCTTGGGCGTTCTCACCGCGGCAAAGTTACGTTTGGGCTGAGACACTGGAATAAACAAAGATATGAAGAACAAATTTGGAAAGAATGCTGGCAAAAGGGGGGAGGATGTATAGCACAATATCCCGGCTGCTCAATATATCAACTACCAATATATACTGCAAGGCCAAAATTACCATATATATTGGGGGGGACACATCCCCCCCAATATTCAGATATGCTCAAAATGTCCCCCCCAATATATAGCCTAGCTGACATAAAAAATATAAATATCCCCCCCAATGTTGACTCCATGGTTACGGCCTTGAATTATACTGTCTTACTGCAGGTAACTACCAAAATAAGGGCGACACTTGAGTAAACGAGTTGTGTTGAATGGGTTACTATATTGTGTAACAGTGTCAAATATGTTGGCAGTTACCTGTATGTTAATGTGACCCAATACACATGTTTCTTTACCATGTCTGAACAAAAAGTTAGACGAAGGCACATCTTAATACTTAATCTTAATACACGTTCATATCTAGCAGGAAGTGTAAAGGCCAATTTATGCTTTACATGACAAGTGTCGCACGACAGGTCGTGGGACAAAAGTGATGTCAAAAGGACAGAAATGTGTTGCAAAGGAGCGTCGCGGAGGGTGTAGCTAGCAACCTGGTATCACAACCAAATAAAGCATGCTAACGTTAGCCTTTTTTCCCCGATGTAAATAAATGTCAGTTTGCTCAACTGGTTACCATAGAGACGACGCAACGCTGTCGCCGAATCGCAGAAAGTATGAATGCTCAAAACTCAAATTGTCGTGCGATGTGTCGCGGGACACTTGTGGCGTAAAGCATAAATTGGCCTTAAGAAGTGCGTGAGACCTGTCCTGCATCATTGATTTTGCGTGATTGAGTATATTCGTGTCTCAGCACGTATTATATGTCTATTCAAAGAGAGCCAGTGAGACCCAGATATTAACGAATGTTCAAGTGATTTCTTCTGCAGCACCATTCTATTCCATTGAACACATTACATAATTTAAACATCTGTCAGCAGCAAGCTATTTCATCCAGAAGGTGGATGAAGTGACATCAAAGTGAAAAGATATTTATTTATTTTATTTTTCAAATACTGCAACAGCACCCCTCGAAAAAACCTTTCCAGTACTAGCGTTGGAATAGCTAAGGGTGTCTTGCTTGTGGCCCACTTGTTTTAATGAGGCTGCTGCTAAATCGGTCTTCAAAGAGACTACACGTGGTTAATGTAAGGAGGGGGCGGCAGGAGCTCAGTGGTTAGCGACACGGGCTGGCAAGTGGAGGGTTTCTGGTTCAAATCCCAGGAAGGCCAAACGAAAAAACACAATGAACTGGTTGGTTGCCAATTATACCCTCTATTTATCTCAATTCACCCTCCCCCACGAGTCCATCCTCCGGGTCGAGACACTCTTTCCGGGCCGATAGATCCGCCTCTTCTGAGACGGAACATGACCAAGGACGCCCTTCCTGTTCCTCGATGGACTCATGCCGGCTCACCCTCGCCCCTCCTCCGGAGGCAGACAGCCAAACACTGATGACCAGGGCCGGTCTGGTAGAGACACACCACACCAGACCAGCCAAAGTATAGTGCGTTAGACTGCTACGCTATCCGCCGCCCCAATTAAAGAATATACTTTCTAACGCAGCCACGTCCCCCTCATTGCAGTCTGCATGTTCCTTCTCGTCATACTTACTAGTGACCTGGTGAACCTTCTTCACCAGCGTAGCATCGCCCTGCGGGTCTTTGGGTCCTCCGGTTCTGAGGAGACACAGACAGCGCTCGTGGGTGAGCAGATCTCTCACCTCGCATGCCTCAGCCTCCCACTCGGGTGGCACTTCAGTTCAGTTCCTACATGGGTGTCATGCATCATGACCAGACCTGGGTCAAATACGTATTTGATACTTCCAACTCTTCAGAAGCTGGTAAAATTGTAAGTACTGCAAAGGAACATACTTGCTTACCGAAGCGTATGATCGTATGACAAGAAGAATGCTGTTCAAAAATATTGGTGAAGATAGATGTTTGTTTTAAATGGGTCAGTAATCTGCAGAAATTCTTATTGGTGTCTAAAGGGTTATTTTTATTTTTATATATATAGGGTTTAGAATTATGACTTGGCCCACGTCTGATCATGACATCAGTCCTCCTGGTGTGTGGGCACTTTAGAACTGTCTCATGGGCTCAGCAGTGTGTGTGTGTGTGTGAGAGAGAGTGTCTGTGTGTGTGTGTGTGTGTGTGTGTGAGTGTGTATATAATGTGTGTGAGTGTGTGAGTGTATATAATGTGTGTGTGTGAGTGTGTGTGTGTGTATAATGTGTATGTGAAAGTGTGTGGGTGTGTGAGTGTGTGTATATAATGTGTGTGTGAGTGTGTGTGTGTGTGTGTGTATGAGTGTGAGTGTGTGTATGTGTGTGTATATAATGTGTGTGTAAGTGTGTGTATATAATGTGTGTTTGTGTGTGTGTGTGTGTGTGTGTGTGTGAGTCCTGTACCTCTGCACGCGGGATGGGGGGGCGAACACGCCGTACTTGGGCAGGCAGCTGAAGTAGCGCACACCAAACACAGAGCCGTCATGTTTCCCCGTGGGCTGCTCAAGCTCCACCCCAAACCAGTACCCTGGAAACACACACACACAAACATTATACACAGACAGACACACACACACACATTATATACACAGAGACACACACACACACACACACACACACACATTATATACACAGAGACACACACACACACACACACATGCACATGCACACAGACCCACACACACACACACACACACACACACACACACACACTCACACACACATTATATACACACACACACACACACATTATATACACACACACACACATTATATACACAGAGACACACACACACATTATATACACACACACACACACACACACACACACACACACACACACATGCACACAGACACCACACACACACACACACACACACACACACAAACACAGAATTGGTGAGTGGGATACGATGCCAAGTGAGAGGTTGCAGGTTCGATTCCCAGGTGGGGGCACTGCTGTTGTACCCTTGAGCAAGGTACTTAACCTGAATTGCTTCAGTAAAATATCCAGCTGTATAAATGGATTGTATGTAAACTGTGTAAGTCGCTCTGGATAAGAGCGTCTGATAAATGCCTGTAATGTGATGTAATGTAACTGGGTTGTCATGGGAACACTGTACCTGGAGCAAAGTCAGTCTTTCCGTAGAAGCGTACGATTCCCTGCTTCTGTCCCGCCACCAGCACCTGGTCCCCCAACTCCACCGTCACCCCGTCAGGGTCCAGACACCCGGCAGACAGGGACCTCTTCTGCACAGCTGAAACAGCCAATAACAACACAGAGCTGAAACAGCCAATAACAAGGAAGACTGGAAACGGCCAATAGAAACAGGGCTGGGGCTGGGCTGGCATATAACGTAGCTGTCTTAGGCACCCGTATTTTTGTCTTCCAAATTGGGGAGAAAAACGGGGAAAAAATCTGAAAAAAAACGCAAAGCTGAAACAGGCAATAACAATGAAGACCTGAAACAGCCAATAACAGTGCTAACACACATTAGTACTCATATTTTTAAAGTAGTGGTTTTCCACTAATCTACAGTGGGCCACTGCTGAAAATACATTGCATTGGGCGGGAGGCAGGAATACACCCTGGACAGTTCGCCAATCCATCGCAGGGCACTACATACACCATTCACTCACACACTCATACCTACGGGCAATTTAGACTCTCCAATTAGCCTAACGTGCATGTCTTTGGACTGTGGGAGGAAACCGGACTACCTGGAGGAAACCCACGCGGACATGGGGAGAACATGCAAACTCCACACAGAAAGGCCCTGGCCGGGATTCGAACCTGGGACCTTCTTGCTGTGCGGCGACAGTGCTATCCACTGCACCACATAGACATGAATGTGATTAATTTGCCCATATAAAATCACACTGAATTCATAATTTGTTATCAAAAACTGAAGTGTCCCAATGCGATAACATTTGAACCTGCAGCAATGTTGTTGAAACGTTTCAAGAAGGTTATCCGCAAACTGGATTCGCCCGCTAACACCCACCCAAAGAGCTCCTCCTACCTTTCTCCTTCTCCTTTCCCTTCTCCTTCTTCTCCTTCTTGCTCTTGCCGGTGACGCGGGAGAAGTCCATGCGTGGGGTTTTTGGGGTGGAGGTGACAGAGGAGGGGGTCTGCTCTGTGGCTTTGGTGATTTTCGACACGGGGGCAAAAATCCCTACAGGAACATAAGGCAGAATGCATACCAAGAAACTGCACAGGAATAAACAAATCACAAGACCGTACAGCGCACAGGATGTCGTTCCAGGAAAAACATTATAACCCTAAGTACTTGAACACACAAAAAAGATCCTTAATCATTTGAAAACTTAAACCCCGGAATTAAACTGCGCTTGGCAACAGCGAGTGTGTACCAACGGATTGCCAGGGCTGCATTCCCAAAACCACACACTAACACCCTGATCTCCTCAGCAACACCAACATCTGACTTCCTGGCTTGAATCCAAAATGCTCCCTCGTTCCCTAATCTCAGAAAAAACGAATCTAACTTTCTGGCTGCAACTTCCACCTTGGCCCCATTCTGCCCGCTCCTATCCTAAGAATAGTGGGCAGAAGGGTTGCCACTGAAATCCTTGTGGCCAATCCAGTTCTTAGGGAGCGATTAAGGTAACTGTGATGTGAAACTGTGTTGACTGTGAGGTAATGTTTTCTATACTAGATGCCTAGAAAAAACTGCACATGTAAATTCATTAAACAGCTGCCCCTAGTTGATGATGTCTTTTCCTCAGACTTCCTCCTGACTAAAGCTCCTGCCAAACGTGCCCCAACAATGACCCCTCAAGTCACTGAGAGCTCTTCTTCTAGCTAGTGGCGATTCTAGGATTTGACCTTTAGGTAGAGTATTTGAGATGTACACATGCAAAGCACAAGCCTACATTTTACATTAATTTAGTATTACATTCCCCCAAACAAAAACACCACAATGGAGGTTGCTCTGAAAATTGAAATACCACTCTCTATCTGTGGCATTTTTAAAAATAGATATTAAGTAAAAAAAATGTTTAGATTTAATTTGCCAGTTTTCTTGGTTCTGGGTTTGGGCTTGAATTTTTGTTGAAAGTTTGTTTCCTTGTGCTAGTGGTCCTCTGTGTTCCTGCCTCTTCGAGTTCTTATTTTTTTTCTTATTTGATTTCTTGTCAGTGTTTTATTGAGTCTAGGGTTGGATTTTTTTTGTCCAGTGTTTTATTTCGTTTCTGTATTTGATTTTGTTGTTTGGGTTAATTAAATTATTAGTACATTTTTGGATTCCTGCCTCCATTTCGTTTCCTGCCTCCAACATTACCTTTGAGAAACACGCAATGAAGCCTAACAAACAAACTTCAGTTTGGTGAAAACTTCAGAGCTTTTTCATGAGCATTAAACTGCCTGATCTGCACAGATCAGATTAATAGGTAATACATCAATATTGAATTCAGACTCTGAGATTCAAGAGTACATTTATCCACAAGTTCTGATTAATCTGTGGATATAAGAAAATGCTCCAAAATGTGTGTTGTAAAAAATTCTATCATAAAGTAAAATTGGGGAGCTATACCTATTGGTGCTGATTATTCAGTGAAATTAATTTGAGGAATGTAAACAGAAACAGGTTGAGGGTAATAATCGGATTAAAGGTACGTGTTGCAGCCTCCTGTACTTCAATCGCTACCGAATCTGATAGAGCTGAATGTACAACAGACCGCTGATAAAGACACTTTGCTCAGCCTACATTCAAAGCTCCCGTTTTCCTCTGTGTAGCTAAGTGGGGAATTACCAATGTACTGTAATTAAGAGTACATAATAGATATTGCTGTACTGGAAGGACATACAAACAGCTCACAAAGTAGTATTTGCAATAGATATTCCATTTGAATGTTTGGGGTACTATTGGCAACTTGTAAGAAAACTATAACAAGAAAGTGGCTATTGCCGGAGACACCAACAATAGACGCCTGGGTAGATTTGGTTAATGATATTTATTTCATGGAAAAACGGACTTCTTCCCTGCGATTATAGATTAACAAATTTGTTAAGCATTGGGAAAAATGGATTGTGTATGTAACCCCTATAAGACCTGATTTTGTGCCAATACAGAATGAAGGAAACTGAAATTGAGATATGTATCTGGACTTGTGAATTTGTAACATCTCCCTCGTCTAATTGTACATAGTTTGCAGTAAACTCATATTTGAACAAAAAAAAAGGCACCAGACAGGAACAGAAGTATAATCACACAGAGAAGTGCTTGTATGATGTGACTGTAAATAACTGGTGTGAAACAATTGTATTACAATATTTATATATTTTGAATCTCTGTTTCTCCTAATAAATAAAGAATTCGAGCTTAATGTGAGGGAAAAATGTTATGAGGAACAAGGAGTGAGTAATTACCCAGTTTGGGGGGGCAGATGAAATAGCGTACTCCGCCCACACTGCCGTCGTTCTTGCCCTCAGGTTCGTCCAGCTCCACGCCCACCCACTGCCCACTGGCAAACTCCGTCGTCCCGCAAAACCGCAGTGTCCCGGTCTGCAAGAACCGACAGACAGGGGTTTTTAGGAAGAAGCCCCAGGAACGATTGCACTTCGCCAATAAGAAATGTGTCCCAGAGTCGTTCAGGAAATGATCGTTTACCTTACCATGGTCTCTGAGTCGCCCAATGGCGCGTGAGATTAATTTCTGGCCTATGAAATTGGGGCATGTAGCGAACAGTAAAGGTTTGGTCTGTGCTACTTTCTTTCTCCCAGAACATTGTCTCTGGGTTTTAGTTCTTGTAGTGACTTAGATAGGGGCATGGGGGGTACACTGTTATCAAGAATCACACAACAACAAAGTGATTCTATTTTCTGAGGCAACTAAAGAGGTACAGTCTTAACTTTGTGTGAATTAGTCCTACAAAAAAGCAGAAATGGCGTACAATTCGATAACTGTCTTCCAATTTGCTCTTTAAAAAGGTCTGCAAAAGGCCTCCCGGGTGGTCTGGCGGTTCCAACGTTCAACGCTGCCCACTGCGACTGGGGTTTGAATCCACCGGCTGCGCCAGAGTTGGCTCTGGCCAGGAGTGCCACTAGGGGGCGGCAATTGGCTGTCCACCCCAGGGAGGGGGGAGGGAAGCCGATACGAGATCGATGCGTATAGGAGTGGCTCTGTGTGTACCGGAGTTAGAGTCGACGGCTTGGCGAGTGTCGGCTCGGAGGAGGTGGTACATTGCCTTTGTCACTACCGGTCTCAGGGCTACGGCAGCCAGCTCACAATATGAGGGGGGCAATGACATGAAAAAAGGGGTGTAATTGGCTACTAAATTTGGAGAAAATGGGGGAAAAAAGTAGCTGCAGCATGTTAATCGTGTTAGGGACAGTGCTCCTCCTCTCGTGTACACATGAGAACTGAACCCTGGGCGGGATGCTGTGAGGATGAGCGTGGGCAATGTTAAGAGGCACAAACACACAGGCTACCCACCTGCTTCACATGGTGCAGAGAAGGGGTGACATCGCTGCATGATTTTTGGGGAAGCTATATTTTTTTGACAAGTGGGGGGGACACATGTTTTGGGGGTATTTAGAGTTCTTACACAATCAAACATTATGGCAGCAGTACTATGCATCCTCTGTGGCACAACAGAACACAAGCTGGGCATAAATGCTCAGGACATATCTGAAATGAAATTATACAACATTCTGTCCAAGGTGTTTGTGGTGCAAAATCATACAGATACATACAGGTAACTGCCAAAGTAAAGAAAAGACCAACTTAAAAGTGTCTTAATAGGGCGTTGGGCCACCACGAGTTGCCAGAACAGCTTCGATTAACCTTAGCATAGACTCTATAAGTGTCTGGAACTCTACTGGAGGGATGCAACACCATTCTTCTACAAGAAATTCCATCATTTGGTGTTTTGTTAATGGTGGTGGAAAATACTGTCTCAGGCACCGCTCCAGAATCTCCCATAAGGGTTCAGTTGGGTTGAGATCTGGTGACTGAGACGGCCAGATCGGTGTTTTGGTGGACAGTGGTTCTGTGTGGCTCAGTTGGTAGAGCACGGCGTTGGCAACGCTTAGGTTGTGGGTTCAATCCCCACTGGGACCACATATACTGAAAAATGTATGCATTCACTACTGTAACTGGCTTTGGATAAAAGTGTCTCCTAAATGGCATATAAGGCCATGGCATATGGTATACATCATGCTCATCAGTGAGCACTCGTGCCCTGTGGATGGGGGCATTGTCATCCTGAAAGAGACCACCCCCATCAGGATAGAAATTCTTCACCATAGGATGAAGGTGAATGGCTTTGTATTTACTGGTGCTTACCTTGTCCTCGAAGGGGTTCAGTGGACCTAAACCAGGCCAGGAAAATGCACCCCACACCATAACAGAGCCACCAGAACCCTCAATTTCTTTCAAGTGTTTCCTTTATTTTGTCAATTACCCTTATGTGTGCTATATGTTTTTGGCAGAAGACCTATGAAGAGTAACACATAGTTGTAACATTTACAGAATGTAACCCATCTGTACAGTGGACAGGATAGCACTTTTCCTCAAGGGTAAAAGCAACAGTGTTGACAACAGAGTAAAGTGCTGTAAGTACTACTGCCACAGGCCTCTAGGGGGCAGAGTGGCAACGATTATCTTTCCACTAAAGAGACCGAAACTACATTTAACTGCGACTAATTCTTAGTGACTGTACCTAATCAAACCAGCGATATCCCTTCCCTCGGTGGAGAGACCTAAAGCCCCCCTTCCATCCTGTGACATGCAGCAATCTCAATAAATCCCATATTCATTTTACATTTTAAACATTTAGCAGACACTCTTATCCAGAGCGACTTACCAGATGTGCATTAATACGTGGTAAGATCAATCATAGCCCGCACAAGAGATCAGTGTAGTGATACAGTAACGGACATCATATTCGGTAGGTGAATTCCACGCCCCCACCTCCCCTCCCCTCCCCCCAAGGCCCCTGCAGGCCCCCTTTCACGCACCTTGAGTTCGTCGAGCAGAATGCGGTCTCCCAGCTTGAGGCCCAGGGAGGTGAGCATCAGGTTGCCGGGGATGTTGTCGTAGTTGGGCAGTGTGGCGCGGGGCAGGTTGCAGCTCAGGGGCACAGCGTCCAGCAGCAGCTGCCTCAGCTCCTTGGCCACCATGGCCGCCTCCGCCTTGTCAAGGGTCATGTCCATGGGGTCTGGCACCACCTCTGCTGGGCCCTGGCCTTTATCATTCTGAGAGAGAGAGAGAGAGAGAGAGAGACAGAGACAGAGAGAGAGAGAGAGGGAGAGAGAGAGAGAGAGAGAGAGAGAGAGAGAGAGAGAGAGAGGGGAGAGAGAGAGAGGGAGAGAGGGGAGAGGAGAGAGAGAGAGGGGAGAAGAAAGAGAGAGAGAGAGAGAGAGAGAGAGAGAGAGAGAGAGAGAGAGAGAGGGGAGAGAGAGAGAGAGAGAGAGACAGAGACAGAGAAAGAGAGGGAGAGAGGGGAGAGAGAGAGAGAGGGAGAGAGAGAGAGGGAGAGAGAGAGAGAGAGAGAGAGAGAGAGGGGGGGAAGAAGAGAGAGAGAGAGAGAGAGAGAGAGAGAGAGAGAGGGGAGAGAGAGAGAGAGAGAGAGAGAGGGAGAGAGAGAGAGGGAGAGAGAGAGAGAGAGAGGGGAGAGAGAGAGGGGGGGAGAGAAATTGAAAAAGGGGTAGGGGGAATGCATTGAGACTTCACACCTGGGTTTTTGTTCCCACTAATTACACTGGCTCTTGGTTAGCAAATTAGCTGTATTCACCAACATCCAACTAGCCACCCCCAAAGGGTGGCAGTGTAGTATAATGGTTAGGGAGCTGGGCTTGCAAATCAGAGGTTGCAGGTTCTATTCCCAGGTGGGGGCACTGCCATTGTACCCTTGAGCTAAAGGTACTTAATCTGAATTGCTTCACTAAATATACAGCTGTATAAATGGACTTATATAAATTTATGTGAATAAACATGTAAAAACTGTAAGTCGCTCTGGATAAGAGCGTCTACTAAATGTCAAGTGCAAAGTCAGCACTACTCTGGGGCGCTCCTCGTTTCAGCATGCCGCAGCCTCAGACTAGAACGAGCTGCAAAAAACCCTGAGATCGGACAATCCTGTCTCAGATCCTGTTTTTAAGTCTCTGATCATGGACATTTTCACAGACTCATGCTCCTGCTACAGTTGATGCATGAGTACTGCGTCTTGTTTATCTCTAATGCCTGTGTGTGTGCTTTTAAATTCCTGTTTGTCCAATTAATATTATGTCTTGCTGTGTTTGGCCTCTTGGGCCAGGCCGTTATTGTAAATGAGAATTTGTTCTCAATTAACTTGCCTGATTAAAGATTGGTTAAATAAATAAAATAAAATAAATAAAACACTGGTTCATTCGTAGATTAGACAGTAAACGGTTTCACACAGGGACATAAGAACAGCCGTCTTCAGCCATCATTCAAGCTGAGCTTGTCAAGAAACTTTAGCAAAATCATCGGATCATGTAAAATGGCTGCCCTAATTAAATAATTGAGAGCAGAAGTTGACATGAAATTAGAGAGATGGATACGGCCCTCCTCGCTCACCCCTGCTCTACACTCATCATCCGGCTGCTCAGCATCCCTGTTAAGGGTCAAACCAAATGTCTTTTTGGGGATTTTACATGAAGAAAAAAAACTAAAAACAACACCTTTGCATTTATAAGTCAGGGGACACTTGCTAAATTGAATTCATCGTGCGGTTTGTGATCCAGAAAATACGGAGAGGTTTGAATCAATATCTTCTACATCGCCAAACCTAACGAAAGTGATCAGACCGACACAACCGACCTCGTCAATGAACTCTGAGGGGGATGAATCTACACCAAACCAGAGCGGGGCTCCCCAGAACCACTACTCAGAGAACTTAATCCAAGTTACAAACCTGCCGACTGACACACTGGAGTTAAACTATGTCAGCTAGACCACCATTTTGGACGTGACATTCCCATTCTGTGGTAAGAGCTGATGTGTGATTTAATGTGAGCTTCTAGGACATCAGTCTCCCTGTGCATTCAACCGTTCAGGATGCCATTCAAAATGGACGGTGTCTCAACATAAGAACATAAGAACATAAGA